>JAJHUR010023703.1:0-27164 GCA_027495735.1 Lutjanus campechanus | reverse complement strand
GTTAACTGGGACATTTATAGGAAATAAAAACCATCACTGATCATAAACCACTAATAACAAAAATAACAAAAGTCAATAACCAAATCAATTAGAATCAGAAGAATAAAAAAGATAAAACACACTGAGCATTATCAATTAATATGTTCTCTTACTTAAAGGACCAGTGTGCAGGATTTAGTGGCATCTACTGGTGAAAAAGCAGACTGTAAAAACCTCGCCTCACCCTCCCCTTCCAAAAGAGAGTCTATGGTGGCTGTTAAACTCTTGAAAAACGGTGTATCGAGAGCAAGTGTTTGATTTGTCCATTCTGGGCTGGAAGAGGAAGCGAGGGCAAAGAGGGCTCATTATAATTCTGCCAATAAAGCCTTGTAAAACGTACACACTGGGCATTTAACAGTGATCGCTTTAATGCAAAATGAAGTAATTTGTCTAAGTATTGCGTTTGACAGGCCTGATGATCAGAGGAGTGGAGTTTTTACCACCGTCATTAGGACAAGGACCAAAGTACAGGCAAAGTTTCTCCGTGAAGGTGCAGCCAGTGAAGCAACCCATAAGAGCTGCAGCATCTACATCATAAAAGGAGACCAGACCCTCCTCATAATCCACAAACACCCCCACCTTCTGAGGCTGAGACGTCAGAGAGAGAGGGACATCAGGGCTGACGAATGCTTTGTATTCATTTCCATTTCTTAAGCATATAGTCCAGTAACCATCTGCAGGACTCGGTGGGATGTTTTCTTTCCTGTTGATCGACTCTCTGACCACTCCTAAAGTCCATTTAGTCTTTCCCTTAACTCGAACCTCGTAGTAAAACTTTCCTGAAGAGAAACTCTGCTTTCCTAAGACACAGAGAGAATTAGAAAATCTCTCTGGGTTGTCTGGGAGATTCTTCTTCACATCACCATGATTGACTTGTTTCCTGTCATCAGACAGGTTGAGATTGGGATGTGCTGTATCAGGATCAAGAGTCACATCCACTGCACACTGCTGGACCCTCTTCAGATCTGCTTTAACCAGCTTCTTCATCTCTTCACTGAGGGTCTTCTCCAGCTGAGACACAGCTCTCATCACAGTCCCCTCATATGACGGTGGATGGACGCTGACCTCTGGCCAGTCCCTCATGGGTGAAGCAGCTGTCAAGGATGGGAAACGCTGGAGAAAGTGGAGGTGGTCTTCAGAGAGTGAGAGCTGCTCCAGCTCAGCACTTCTCATCTTCAGGTCAGAGATTTCCTGCTCCAACTCTTTGATAAACTCTTCAGCCTGTTTTTCTGCTAATCTCTGCTTCTCTGTAATTGTGTCAATGAGTTCGTTCAGGCTTCTCTCAACATACTGCATCAAATTTGTGAAGACCTGAACACCCATTTCTATCTCTCTTTCTGCATTTTCCTTGCTGAAGTTGGCTGAGCGTTTGATCTTCTGAATCTTCAGTCGTCTCTTTTGGATCATCTGTTGAATTTCAGTCTCTGTCTTCATCAGTTCTACCTTCTTTTCTTCATATTCTTCTTTTAGAGGAATAACATCATGTGTCCTGTGGTCTAAAACAGGGCAGAGCATGCAGACACACATGTGGTCAGTCTTACAAAACAGCTCCAGAGGTTTATCATGCTTCGGACACATCCTGCCTTCCAGATTCTCCACAGGGTCGATCAGCTGATGTCTTTTTAGACCTGACACTGTCAGATGAGGCTCCAGGTGAGTCTCACAGTAGGAGACCAGACACACCAGGCAGGACTTCAGGGCCTTCAGTTTGGTTCCAGTGCAGACGTCACAGGGAACTTCTCCTGGTTTGGCATCTTCTGAGCTGCTGCTGCTGGCTTCCTGTTGAGCTTTCTTTCTGAACTCCGCAACCATCTCAGAGATGAAAGTGTTGATGTACAGCTCAGGTCTTGTGTTGAAATACTCTTTACAAATGGGACACTTCCATGGGACATTCACATTCCAGTGTTCAGTGATGCAGGTTTTGCAGAAGTTGTGTCCACATGGTGTGGTGACTGGATCAGTGAACAGATCCAGACAGATGGAGCACAGGAACTGATCTTCAGACAGGAGACAACTGGCTGCAGCCATATCTACACGATGAGAACACAAGTCAAAGTGTGAAAAAATCAAATATAACTTTGTATTTTTTTGTTTGAGGATGATGTTTTTTTCTTGCACTACACTCAAGACCTTAAAGCTTTAACTGATTTTACAAAAAGTGAACAGGCATCAGTAGGAAACAACCAGCCATCTACTCAAGCAGCTACCTCGAATGAACTGTTGAAGGAGGAACAAAGACTGAGACAGTCCATTAAAAGAGGTCGGACTACGTTTCTGCTGTGAAATTCACCAAATCTTGTGACATTTTTCCAAAGTCAATACGGGAAAGTTCAGTTTGAAATCCTTAAACGCAAAGTTCAAGTCCTTGACAAGCTGTCATTTGTTGTTTAACATAAAGGTATAATCTGCATCATTTCCCTAAAAACCTTGAATAGACTCATATTACATAATCACATTCAGTCATCACTTATGACCCAGGAAGTGCGTGGTCGTGTCTGTATCTGCCTTCAGCCTGTATTTCCTTTTTTTCTTATTAATTTGCTGTGCTCAGGATATTTCACCAACTCAAAACATTGGTATTTTACATCCTAATTACTATTTTTAATATAGTCCAGAATAGATTTGAAAAACAGGGGTTTATCTCGGATTTTAGAAATGGACATTTAAATGTTATGCATTCATGACAGTAGGAGGAACCTATAAATAAAAAGTCCCATTTCAACTGGAGTTACATTCACTTCACAACTCTAGTGGTAGAGCAAAGAGAGAGATGCAGTGACTGTGCTGGCATCGAAAAACAAAAACAAGATAACAAACCCACAGCCTGATATTATCAGTGTAACTGTATCATTGTTGACTTTGGTGTCACTGCTGGTTGTTGAAAAGAGGAAAATCTGTGAACAAGTGTCTCCCTGCTACTTAAAAGAACATAAAGTAAATTTAATGTAAACATGATCAGATGTACTCACCAGTGTTTGTCAGAGACACAGATATGTTGGTCTGGTGAATCAGAGAGAAACAGAGACGCTCGTCTTGACGCGAGCTCTAGTCGCTCTGAGAAACTTTCACTTTCACAGAGTTTTAGTTCAGCCTCTCCCCTCATGACTGTGACGTTTATAACAGTCAGTAAACTCTCACAGGCACATTTTCCTGTCAGGCTGCATATTAATCCTGCCTCCTTCAGGAGTCTGACACCTTAGCATTTGATTGGCCTCCCTTGTTGTGGGGTTGTACATATCTTGAGAATAGGAGCCGCCTGAGAGCCCAATTTCAGGAAAAACAAGAGCCTTTTCCTTCCCTTTTCATTGTTACTCCTCATCTCACTGTCACCATGTTGCTGATGTCTTGTTTCCTCCCTCAGTTTTGGTTTTTAGTGACATACTTTTGGCCAAAGATTAATTTTATTTTTGAGGGACCAAACACAAAGGCCTCTGTCCATTAATCTCTACAGTGTACATCATTTGTGCATATTTGCTGAACTGAAACATCACACTGGTTATTGTGAGTCAGATGAGTATCTGCTGGACCCGTCTGGTGTCACCAAAATGAAGCAACAATTACTTTGTTTGCAACACAGTAATTACAGCACCAATGAGTTTCAGTATTACCAAAATAATTTTATCTTGGTGCTCATTAGTGAAGTCATACAGTACTTCAAGCTTTATGGTGTTAGGACATGTTGATTAAGTAGGTTGATTGCCAATGACAAGTATGACGCGAGTACCAGAGACAGGCGTACCACACCAGAGTACGTTCTGTAATGACCACGTGTTAAACACACATTATGTTGTGAAACTGACCCAGTTTGGTTTAGACACATTAGAAACTACTTGGTTAGGTTTAGAAAAAGGTTGTGGTTTGGGTTAAATTAAATACATCATGTTATGTAAATCATGCAGCATGACATACATAATGTTATGTAACTTAAAACTTAAAATAAAACATCTAAAAGAATGGCAAAAATAAATGCATTAAATGTGGTAGGAAAAAAACAACTGAACTGGTATCAGTATCTCTTAACTGGTTCTGGTATCATAAGTTTTTAAACAAAACTACTATTCAGCCATTTTTCTGGTGAGGACAGGCTGTTTTGAATACGTCCTGTCTGCATTATTTTGCAGCTTTAGGCATTCTCAGACATAGTTTGTGTTGTATGTATGTGATGTTAAGTAAAACTGTGAATTCAGTGTAAAAAGCTGTGTTTTTGAAAGACAAAGATTGGATTTTTTGAAGAGTGGTTGTTTGGTTTGATTTGAAAATCTTTAATGTCCCAGAAGGGCAATTTGGTTTGCAGCAGGAGTAACAACATGCATCTCTCACATATCAACATCCATAGTCAGTGTTTTACCTACAGTAGATGGAGGTCGACATGCCCACAGTTTGGAAAAGCAGCAGGAGTACTGGTGCAGGAAGCGAAGCCATCTACTACTGTGGACAGGAGGACACCTAAAAATTATTACCACTAATGTTTTTTTTAAATTCTGTTACTTATTGTCCACCTTTGAGTATAAAAAATAGCCTATAATTTATGTAACCAGTGAATTCAGAGGTAGTCATCAAGTAATTTTTTGGCAAGTCTCAAGCCTTGAGCTTTGATACTGAATTTTGTTCTTCAAGTCCTAAACAACAGCTGAGTAATGAAATACTTAATAGTACAATGAAATAATGGAAATAATAAAATTGAATATTATTAATTGTAATATGTGTACAGACACATGTCTGTAGAGAACAAAAATCCCATTTTAGTGCTATTACATATTAATGACTTTTCAAAAAGAACACATAGCAAGTGCAGCACAATTTAACAATAAAAAAATCAAATAGTGCAAGAAGAATTTATCTACATTTTCCATTAAATAAAACATCTCTTCATATAAAAGCTGCAGCTTCAACCATAAAAAATTAAACACAGAGTTTTGTGTCCACCTTCATTTTAACAAAGATAAAACAATGATTATTTTCTTGGCATTCAAATATAAACTTTAAACAACAGTAAATACTGATTTAGCTTGAAAAGTCCAGCATCATGTTTCATACAGGCTGATAAAATAAACACAGTGCAACAAAAAGTAGTGGAGCATGAAGCTACAAAGAACTGAAGCTAGTTCACACTAACTGGCTGATTAGTTATACAGAATATTAATTTATGAAGAGCGTTATACACCACAGATAAAAACAATTGACCTTCCTCATTGTTGGTATTTTCACTTTGACAGGTGTAACTGATGTAGCTGCATTTCTGGGACAAGTTCCAACTCGCTCACTATTATGGTTAACTGGGACATTTATAGGAAATAAAAACCATCACTGATCATAAACCACGACTTTTCTTTCTAGGAGAAGTGAAAATGTCTGCTGAAATGAAGGGAATGATTCATTCAAAATTGCCAAAGACCCAAAGTGTGCTAATCGCTTGAAAAAAAAAGTCTAAAATGCTCTCTCTATCAGTGCTGCTGGTGCTGAGAATCTTCCTCTTTTGACTTGGGAAGGGGAAGTTTTTAAACACAGAAGGCTCCAAGTAAAGTCATGAGACATTTAAGGGATTTTTGTCAAGTTGAATATGAAGTCATCAAACTCATGACTCAGTCTTGACTGTAGTCTACACCCATCTTGCACAATACTGAATCTTTTTGTAGAATGTGAAATGATTAGTCTACTTAGTGTCACCGATAATTAGAGGTGCAGAGTTTCTACCATCATCATTGAGCCCCGGATTGAAGTATGGGAAGAGTTTCTCAGTGAAGGAGCAGCCGGTAAAGGAGTAGATATGATCTGCAGCATCTACGTCATAAAAGGAGACCAGATCCTCCTCATAATCCACAAACACCCCCACCTTCTCAGGCTGAGACTTCAGAGAGAGACGGACTGAAGGGTCAGCGAGAGCTTCATATTCATTTCCATTTCTCAACCATATAGTCCAGAAACCGTCCTCGGGACTCAGTGCGATTAGTCTCTTCCTGTCGATCGACTCTCTGGCCACTCCTAAGTCCCAGCCAGCCTTTCCTTTAACCTGAACCTCATAGTAAAATTTCCCTGAGGAGAAACTCTGCTCCCCTAAGACACAGAGACTGTTTGAAAATCTGCCTGGGATGTCTGGAAGATTCTTCCTCACATCACCATGGTTCACCTGTTTATCATCCTCAGACAGGAAGAGTTCAGGATGTGCTGTATCAGGATCAAGAGTCACATCTACTGCATACTGCTGGACTCTCTGCAGCTCTGCTTTAACCAGCTTCTCTATTTCTTCACTAAGTGTTTCCTCCAGCTGAGACACAGCTCTCACAACAGTCCCCTCATATGACAGTGGATGGATGTTGATTTCTGTCCAGTTCTTGGTAGGTGGAGAAGTGTTCAAGAACTCAACACTCTGCAGAAAGTGGAGGTGGTCTTCAGAGAGTGAGAGCTGCTCCCTCTCAGCCCTTCTCTCCATCAGCTCAGAGATTTCCTGCTCCAACTCTTCGATGAAAGTTTCAGCCTGTTTTTCAGTTGTTTTCTGCCTCTCCACGATCGTGTCGATGAACTCGTTGAAGCCTCTGTCAACGGACTCCATCAGAGAAGCGAAGACCCGAACGCCTTCTGCTATCTCTCTGTCTGCAGCTTCCTGACTGAATTTGACTGAGCCTTTGATCTCCTGAATCTTCAATTGTCTCTTCTGGATCATCTGCTGAGTTTCAGCCTCTGTCTTCCCCAGCTCTGCCTTCTTCTCTTTGTATTCTTCCTTTAGAGGAACAAACTCGTGTGTCTTATGGTCTGAATAGGTGCAGAGCATGCAGACACACGTGTGGTCAGTCTTACAGAACAGCTCCAGAGGTTTATCATGCTTTGGACACATTCTGTCTTCCAGGTTCTCCACAGGGTCGATCAGCTGATGTCTTTTTAGACTCGGCACAGTCAGATGAGGCTCCAGGTGAGTCTCACAGTAGGAGACCAGACACACCAGGCAGGACTTCAGGGCCTTCAGTTTGGTTCCTGTGCAGACATCACAGGGAACTTCTCCTGGTTTGGCATCTTCTGAGCTGCTGCTGCTGCTGGCTTCCTGTTGAGCTGACCTGAACTGAGCAACCATCTCAGAGATAAAGGTATTGACCCGCAGCTCAGGTTTTACGTGAAAAACCTTTGCACACATGGGACACTGACACTGGTCAGAAGCATTCCAGTGCTCAGTGATGCAGGTTTTGCAGAAGTTGTGTCCACATAATGTTGTGACTGGATCAGTGAACAGATCCAGACAGATGGAGCACAGAAACTGATCTTCAGACAGCAGACTGCTGGCAGAGGCCATATCTACACAGAAAGAACAAAAGTCAGAGCTAAACAACATTTTAATGTCAGGATTCACACTTATTTTTGTAATGTTTTTGAACACAGCCCACAAAGTTGGCATGTTTTTGAAAATATGAGGCATAAAATGATCATTATCAAACGCTTTAATTATGCTGTTAGTTAGGGCAGTAAAATGAAAAAGTACACAGTAATTATAGAGCAATTAAACTGTATTTAAGTTCTTTAAAACTGAGCAACACTCGACCGATTTTTATCATTTCTGAGATAAAAGTCAAACAGGCCATAAACTAGAGTGGTTATTTGTTTGGATCAAGAGCGGGGCTTCACCCCTGATAGACACCTTATAGCTCATTACACAATGAGCCATTAGCCCTCTAATAACCTCCCTTTTATGATTGCATGTGTTGATATCTGGCCTATATTTACCTCTCTGGTCTGCACAACATGATCTTTTCACACCGTCACACCACACACACACAGTTCAGACAGTGTGCACGTGAACGTGGCTCCAAGCTAAAGTGAAGATTCAGGCTAAAAACATGGTGTAAATAACATTTTTTTAGTCAACTTGGCATGTTGGGGCTTTAGGAGACTTGGATTACACCAGACAAGCAGTATGGAGACATTTTATGTTTTTATTCTGTTGTTTCTTTTACATTTGAAAACTGGTCACCATTCACTTCCATTGTTTGGGAGATTCTGCAACACTGTTTTCCTGTGAAACTCCAGCAGTGTTTTATGGACTAAAAATACTAAACCTGACCTTCAATCAGCATGAAGGTGAGGAGATAATGACTGAATTTTCATTTTTGGGTGAACTATCCCTTTAATGTAAGTCAGGAGGAAGATTCATGGTGAAATCTATGAGTTAAAATTACCCTATTCACCTGCAGTGCTTGAACAGTTTCTGTGTACATTTTAGGATGCATATCCTTAAAGGTTGTTTTGGTTAAAAAGAGCCTCAAAAATCCAAATCTGTTACCCCATTTATTCACAGACATCTTGTTTTGTTCCCTGACAGTTACATTATTTCACCTGTGACTATAGGTTATAAGTTAATTACGTCTGTGGGCTGGTAATTAAATATATTAAAGTGTTTTTCAGCATAACAAGTTTTGATTGCTGGCATAAAATAACAAATATAGAAGCAGAGAAAAGACAGAGCTGGAGTTGGATTGTTGTTGAAACAGTGAATATTATCAGTTGTACTCACCGGTGTTTGTCAGAGTCTCTGCTGTGCTGCTGAGAAAGTCTTGATGATTTATTCTTTAAGCAGAGACACTTGTCTGACTCGTAGCTCTGCTGTAGTCGCTCTCACAAACATTCAGTTTCATTTTAGGATGTGACGTTGACGCTCCACTGTTGCTCCGCCTGCTGTATTAGTTTATGGGTCATAGTTTATTAGGTTTTCTATCCTGCCTCAACTCTAATAAAGTGTTGCTCCTAGTTTTGGTGCAGAATGAGCCTAAGAGGAAGCAAAGTACAAAGATTGTTTTGCTCCTGTGACTTGTTATTTCTTTGCTTCAGCGGCCAATAGAACAACAAGAGATTGCAACAACACCATCTCCATCATCTGGTCAGATTTACCACTTTGTGTTTGAGCAAAACCACTTCTTGTTGTTTTTGGCCGTGACTCATGAATGAACCATGCGGCAAAAACACAGAAACAGGAAACGAGCCGTTTCTCAGCACGACTTGCTCTCATGATCATTAAATTACACAATTTGTGATTTTAATGTAATTTTAAAAAAGAGCAGCCCGACTATTAGATTTCATGCTACAGGTTTAAAATCTACCGATATCTGACATATCTAAATCTAACATTTAGATCTGTCACTAATTAGGTTAAATAATCCAACATCATCACAAGATGTTTAATCCGTCACCTTGACAACTGAACAAACTCCGTCTGCTGGTCAGGAATCAGTGAGAGGCTGGAAGATAGTAAGTGAACTTTAAACAGGCTTGGGGAGTAACAGATTACATGTAATGGGATTACCTAATCTGGACACAATAAATAAGGGTGACTGTATTCTATAGTTACAGATAAAAAGATGTAATCAGATTACAGATACATTCAGTAAAAATGTGGATTATTAGCAGGATTACAGTTTTAAAATAAAGAACAATATCCTACCATGTACAGTGGAAACACAGCTGACAATTTATTATTATGGCCTCTAGTGAGAAAATGCTTCACTGGGTGGAAATTTCAACATATTTTGTCTTTAAATCAATCAATCAATCAATCAATCAATCAATCAATCAATCAATCAATCAATCAATCAATCAATCAATCAATCAATCAATTGCACAGAACAAAGGAAGGAACAGCTGGACAAAACAATAAACCAAACAATGAGCAGAAAACATTTACAGCTGCAATGATTAATCTATTCAACCAACTATTAATTTACTATATCTATTTTGATAACTTATAATCATTAAATCACTTTTTAATTTAGAAAAGTAAAAATTCTCTGATTTCAGCCACTTAAACGTGAATATTTTCTGGTTTCTTTACTCCTTTATGACAGTAAAGGAGTGAATGTCTTTGAGTTGTGGACAAAATGAGACATTTGAGGATGTTAACTTGGACTTTTATCAACATTTTTCACCATTTTCTGACATTTCATGGACCAAACAACTAATTGATTAATTGAGAAAATAATATACAGATTAATCAATGATGAAAATAATCATTAGTTGAGCTCTAAAAACACTATATTAGGCTAAACAATAAAAAGATATTTCATATTGAGGTGATCTAAACGTAATGGAAAGTAATCAAGTTGCATTATTTTAATGTTGTGACACTTTGATTACATTACTGACCATGTTTTTTTAAACAGGCAATCAGTAATTATAATCAAATAAATTTTTAAAGTCACAACCAACACTGACCTTAAGTTTGGTCTGTCTGGTCAAACTGTTTGTTTTCATGCTTGAGTCATCATATATTTAATCAGTATTTATACTAATGTGCAATATCAATATTAACTTTACTAACTATTAACAATAGTAACTTCACTTAATATTGTATGTATGTAATACACATTTTACTTTATTTTATACTATTACTTTTATTATTATTATTATTATTATTATTATTATTATTATTATTATTATGTTATTACTTAACATAACTATTTTTTAAACTTACTCTTGAATGTAGCTTCCCAGCAAAGGTTTTTCACATGAAATCAAACTTAAATCAAAGAGTCAGTGCTGCACCGTGCGGATGTGGTGTCCATTGTCCAATTATTTCCTATTTTTTATTTAACCGAAAACAAGCAACCAACAAGAACAAATGAATCATGTTTCCTGCACACCTCTCCCGCTCTGGTTTAAAAAAAACAAAAAACATTTGCCCACCCAGGTGCAAACACAGGGACAAAACAGGGACAAAGATGTCTGACATGAGTTTAAATCAGTAATAAGATGAGATGAGATGAGATGAGATACAATAAGATAAAATGATCCTTTATTAGTCCCACAACAGGGAAGTTTTCAGCGTTACAGCAGCAAAGTGGATTGAAAAATAGAATGAAGCATCAATAACAAAGCAATAAATAATGAATAAGTAAACAATAAATATAAACAAGAGGAAATGTAAAAGTATGAACAATATATACAATATAAACAGAAACAGACTCAACAGTTGAATTTAAAACATTACACATAAGAAATATTGATATTGCACAGTTGAAACATCAACACACCTGAGTAAAAAATATTGATGTTGCACAGTTTAAAGTAAAAATACTCAGTTGTATAAGATTTTGACTTAGATTTGAATTGTACTTCCTGTAATTCAAACACTGAAACATCATTAATAATCAAAATATTCTGATTCTAGCGCAGGAAAATATGAAGTTTTGTCTCCATCTGGAGGACAAGAAAAGAAAGTTTGGTAATAACAATTTAATTATTGTGGCAAAACATTTAAAACACAAATGTATTTCCTTAAAAACTATTCCTATATTTGCTGCATCTCTAAATTAAATAATACTATATTTAAACAAAATGTGTGAAATACTGCAAAATTAAAAAACAACCCTTTATTTTTTATGAATATCTATGTACCATAATTCCTGACCACTTTTTAAATTTGATTTTAGTTTATTTTTGCCCCATAATTTTGTTCATGTTTTCTTTTTAGTTGTGTCATAATTATAATAATAATAAATGAAAAAAAAAACTCCAGGAGGTAATTATGTGTTGACAACTTGTTGCGCTGCCCTCAAGTGGACAAAATTTAACTGTTGCAGATTTAAGATTTCAGAGAGAGATTTAAGAGTTTTCAGGTTCAACAAACTGATATGGAACGGTTTTACCATCATAAATATATGTCAGAGTTGCGTAATTCGGTATTATTATTTGCATGTTAGTGCAAAAACTAAGTTCTTTACTCGGTGTGAGATTTGTGGACATCGAGCTTTTATTCTGAAGGAATCACACCTGAAGGCTTCCGGCGGGTTGTGAGCGTGACGTTAGCTTGTTGGTGTGCAGGCAGGAGACAGGAGGCTTCTGCTGGATTCAGGGAACTAAGATGGACAGTCAGGGGAGAAAAGTGGTGGTTTGTGACAATGGAACCGGGGTAAGTGTGAGAACAGACGGCGCTGTTGAATCTCTCTCCGTGTCGCTGTCGGTGCTCCGGCGGTGCAGTTTGATGAGAAATTATTGAGGGCTGGAAACAGGAAGTCACACAGAGCTAACAGGCTAACGCCTTAGCTTGTCTGGGTGGGTTGTGTTAGGAATGTGTCTGTCAGCTGGATTCGCCTCATTCATCTGCTGCAGGGCCACAGCTGACATTCACTGGGAGAGTTTTGTCCAGTTTATTCTTATGTGTAGGGTCATAGCACGAGTTTAACCACGAAGGTCTCTGACAAAGACTCCGTATCGGTGTAGCTTCCTCAGTTTGGTTAGTAACTTTGACAGCAAGCGAGATTTTTTTTTTTCCAGGATAGCGAAGGCATAGCCCGCCCTACCCTGCCTTTGATTGGCTTACCTTGATATGCTCCACCAATCATCACTCCTCAAGCCTAAACTCAACCAACCAAGCCAACGAAGGCAACGAGTACTAGCCAATCAGAGTCAAAGTTGGGCGGGACATGACTTCGCTATCATGGGGGGAAAAAAGGCTAACGGTATACACTGACAGTTAGCTAATTTACGTGGATTCACAATAAAATCGAACACAATAACAACCGTCCCTCCAAGTAACGTTAAATACATAGCATTTAAACACTGGTATGTTTCTCGGTTATTTATGTTTTTAAGTCATAACTATAAACTTAACTGTAAAGGTAGTTTTAACCGTACATTCTCAGATAATATTAACCACATATCCTTAGCTGTAGTTTATTACAGATTGGTAGTTTGGAGCAGAATCACCACACAACAGGGACAGTTAAAGAGATTAAGCTGTTTCCGACAGACCAGAATCACAATTATCCGTTTTTTCCCTTTATTTTGGTCGCGTCTAGATGAGAACTCTAGATTCGCGGAACTCTCGCGAGATCTACACGATTTGTTTCTTAAGTGCATAGATTGTACAAACTAATTATGTCTAATAATTTCACGACGCTTTGATTAACGTCTATTTTGGATTTAGCGACGAAAAAGCCTTGGTTTAAGTTAGGCAGAGAATAGATCATAGTTTGGGGTAAGTTTTTTTTACTCTCGCGGGATCTTTCGTGGGTCTGGGGTTCCCATTAGCTAGGTTAGCTCTGTACCCAATTCAAACAGCCCCGCCCTCGTTAGACAGGGCAGCGGTCACTTCACTCTCCCCAGCAGTGTATTAAATCACACACATGCAGGACAGTTGCAAGCATTAAACTGTCGCATGTCGTGCTAATGTTAGCTTTTAGAAATGAGACAGGAGTTCAACCAAATCACCGAATAAAACTGACGCGAGCCACTGCGCATGCGTGAGGCATTGGTTGCGGAAGTTGAAGCAGTTCTTCCATGTAAGGAAACTTGTCAGATCTGCAGCAGTCTGAAATCTGACTGGAGATTTTCTGAGCCTGCCTACACGTTTTGTAAATCATAAACCAGAGGAAGTCTGTTTCCCCCTGGTTAAACACACAGAGAATTAACTTAAGGACTTCTGTCTTAGAAAACAAACAAAAACAAATACTTTGACTGAGAAATATTGTACTTTTAATGCATATAACAACACATTAATTTCAGGGAAAATGGGCCAATGTACTAACTGTCATTTCATTTTAATTGCTTTTGGTAGAGAAGCACCTGTTTGATCTATTTGATTTTTATTAGCCCCAATACTGACCTTATCAAGCTGATCAGGCATGATTGAGCCACATTAAATACAGTTTGTGTGCTAACATTTTTTCATAAAGCTCCTGCTGATACGACTTCACTTCCTGCATGTGCCTCAGAACAAAAGCATTTTAATATTAAGGAATTTTGAAACATTTCATGGAAATAAGCACTTTTATTACATATTTATTAAAGCTTGTTGAAGCAGTAGGTTCAGAAAACTTATTTGACATTATATTTAATGAACAATTAACTTGGGGAGATGCATCTCTACTTAAAGTCAACACGGCTTTTATTATCTTATACTGAATAACAGTGCAACTGAATCAAAATTACATGACCTTATTATGTTATTGGTTTACAAAATGTTGTCATCCAAGTTGATTATCTCAACCCAGATATATATGTGTTTTGAAACCTGCAGGATTATGCTTTAGTGCAACATGTATTTTCTTTGAACGTGTTATTTTGAATATTTCAACACATGTTTTTCCTTGTTTTCTTCTTTCAATCTCATCCTAGTTTGTCAAGTGCGGCTATGCAGGCTCCAACTTCCCCGAACACATTTTCCCAGCGCTGGTTGGCCGGCCAATCATCCGCTCCACAGCTAAAGTTGGCAACATTGAAATCAAGGTAACTTCACCCACCTGAGTCCGTTTTCAGTCCTTTCTTTCCATTAGAAAGTAGTTCCTACATGAAACTGCTCACAACAAGGTCTGTGGATTATTTTGAGTAACTTGGTCATGATTTCTGGAAAGAGACACTGGTTTTGAATTTTTCAAATACATTTTTTGGCTGCTTTGAGCACCACAGGACTGGTGTCATCTAGTTCCATTATACTGGAGAGAAACACCAAACAAAACACCAAAACAGTGCAGATGGATAAACAGCACGACAGGCTGGAGGAAAAATATGTTTTTTGGATTTTGGGTTGAACTGTCCCCAAATCCACTGGTCTAAAGTATTTCTCTGTCACCTGAACTGTTGACCTTTGACCTCTTGCAGGACCTGATGGTGGGCGACGAGGCCAGCGAGCTCCGCTCCATGTTGGAGGTGAACTACCCCATGGAGAACGGCATCGTCAGGAACTGGGACGACATGAAGCACCTGTGGGACTACACCTTCGGCCCCGAGAAACTCAACATCAACTCGCGCGACTGCAAGATCCTGCTGACCGAGCCGCCCATGAACCCCACCAAGAACAGAGAAAAGATCATCGAGGTGGGTCTGAGAGACGGGGGCAGAGTGATTAAACTGCATTCATAACAAGTCGCACAAACAAACAAAAAAAAAAAAGAATTTATGTTGTGCTTTTGTTCTCCTACATTGTCTTTAACTGATACTTTGTGTTTCTTCTGCCAGGTGATGTTTGAAACGTACCAGTTCACAGGAGTTTATATCGCCATCCAGGCCGTCCTCACTCTCTACGCTCAAGGTTTGTTCGTCTCTGTAACACTCACGATCACTGCTGAACTAGAATGTTTCGGCATCGGGAGGTTATAACAACTGTGTGAGCCCTTTTGTTGTTTCTCAGAATTTTTACACCATGTACCACCTCACAAAATATTGAGCTCTCAAAGCACTACTTTACTTTTTTTGCACTGTTTGGAGCAAGTGGACACTTGATAGACACGTCTTCAGTAGCCAGTAGCAGCTGTGATGATAAACTGCTTTTATTTTGAAGGGTCAGTCTCCTGTTGAGATGAGCACATCACATGTAAAGATCAGCGCTGATGTACACAAGTCAGGAACACAGCTTCTGATTGGTCGACAGACTAAACCTAAAGCCTATAACACACCTTCGCCGGACGCCAAGCTCTACACCACCGGCAGCCATTTTTGGACCTTAATTAGTAGGATAGACTCTTGATTTTTAATGAGACAGTGAACTTTCCTGTATTGTCGCCCTTAGTATAAAGTTAACAGTCTCTTAGAATAATGTTTGAGCTTCTCATCTAAGGCATGCTGGGAGATGTAGGCTTTGTACAATGCTGATACCAGGCGCCGTAGGTCCCTGAGCCGCCTCTTTGTCTCCTCCTGACTGTATGCAGGATGTTGACCGCTGTGTTGTGGCGCTGTAGAGCAGTGTTGATAAGCAGTTGTGGTTTGTAACTGGTGTCTTGTTTTGTTACAGGACTGCTGACGGGAGTGGTGGTTGACTCTGGTGACGGCGTCACTCACATCTGTCCGGTGTACGAAGGCTTCTCTCTGCCCCACCTGACCCGACGTCTTGACATCGCAGGGAGGGACATAACACGCTACCTCATCAAGGTACCGGCAGCTTCCCGCAGTGAAGAGCTCAATTTATGTTTCCCTGTTTGTTTTACATTGGTGCTCATTTTATAAAACGCCCGGTGCTCTCTGTCCACCAGCTGCTGCTGCTGCGAGGTTACGCCTTCAACCACTCAGCGGACTTTGAGACGGTGAGGATGATGAAGGAGAAGCTTTGCTACGTCGGTTATAACATCGAACAGGAGCAGAAACTGGCGCTGGAGACAACAGTGCTGGTCGAGTCGTACACGGTCAGTCATTGTCTTGTTAATAAACTATTTAACTAAACGATGTTATCTGTTCTTTCACTGATAATGTGACAGCGGTTAGACGGGATTATTATTATTTTATTGTTGATTAATCTGTTGATTTTTTTCTCGATAAATTGATCAGTTGTTTGGTCTATAAAATGTCAGAAAATGTTTCCTAAAGCCCGAGATGACGTCTTCAAATGTCTTGTTTTGTCCACAACTCCAAGATGTTCAGTTTACTGTCAGAGAAAAGTAAAGAAACCTGAAAATATTCACATTTAAGAAGCTGAAATCGCTAATCATAATGAAATAATTAGATACAATGATAAAAATTATTAGAAGGCAACTAATTTAATAATCGATTCATGATTGACTGATGGATTAATCATTACAGCTCTGATTGAGACGTCATGACATTTCTGAAGGCAGGAAGTTTGTGTGTGTCCTCAGCTCCCGGACGGCAGGGTGATCAAAGTGGGAGGCGAGCGGTTCGAAGCCCCCGAGGCTCTGTTCCAACCTCACCTCATCAACGTGGAGGGGGTGGGTGTGGCCGAGCTGCTCTTCAACACCATCCAGGCCGCAGATATCGACACCAGGTGAGCCGTCGGGGAGGTCGCTCGTCTTTTATAATCAATGAAACACTCGGGGAAAGTTTCCAGTTTAACCACTTTCACACATGCACTGTAACTCTGCAGTTATCCACACAACCAGAAGAGCTGCATGCATCAACACAAATATGTGCATTTTGTGACCCAGATGTAACCCTGTCAGCTCCAGGTCGCACATGAGTGAATAGAAAAGCTCATTGTGTTGATGAGCCTGTGCTGTGTGCAGCTGCTCGCCTGTACTGCTGTGAAATATTTCATCTTTTAAATTTCAAAAACTGTGCAGTGTTAGAACTGATTGTCAATTTTGACTCTGTTAAAAAACAGTTTTCATTTGCCTGAAGTCAGGTTTTATTCGCCTCTGAACAAATTGTTTTATTTATTAGTGGTTATCAAATAAAAACAAAGAATAAAATTAATTGTCATGTTTAATCTAGAATAAGAAAATAGTGGAAAAAAAATCCACCCCAGTTTCTTTCTGATGTCCTTAAATGTTTTGTTTTGTCAATTTAAAAGCCAAAGATGTTCAGTTTAATATGATAAGTAACAGGAAAGCAGGAAATCTCCATATTTGAGAGGCTGAAAGAAGAATTTTTGCATCAAAAATAGTTTAATTGTTTAATTCTTTTTTACTACTTGCCCAGTTTGGCAAGTGAGTTGTTAGATTTACTAGCCCAACATGACATTTTACTCACCTTGGCAACTCTTATTGTTGAGCCCTGCTGCCTAACAATTATTAGCTTTTACTTTCTGTTACTGGATGAGTGACGTAATAAACAATAAATTGTACATTTGTCATTAATAATAATCATAATGATAACTTAACTTATACAAATCATACATCATTGTTTTTCTGTGATCAGGGCTGAGTTCTACAAACACATCGTCCTGTCTGGAGGCTCCACCATGTACCCCGGCCTGCCGTCCCGCCTGGAGCGCGAACTGAAGCAGCTGTACCTGGAGCGAGTGCTGAAGGGAGACGTCGACAAGCTATCTGTGAGTACAGGGGTCCAAAAAACTATCACACCTAAAACATGAGTTTTTAGTCATCTGAATCGCCTCGTGTTTGTGACGTGCGGCTAAAGTCTAACAGATCGAAACGTCACATGTCTAACTGCTCCTTTCCTCCGTCATCTCAAACATTAAGGAGGCTACATTTCTTCTTTCTTTTTAGATATTTGTTTCAGTTTGAGGACAGTTTTGTCAATATTATCTTTAATGTATCAATCAGTCTTTTAAGTTAAGATCAACTCTGGGTCTGTCTCGTCTGTAATCACTACAGGACAGTGATGTTTTCTTTTAGCAGGTTTAGTGAAAACACGACAGCTCTGGTTAGCATCAGGTTGGGGAAAAAAGTCTCAAATGTTGACATTTGTGTTCATGAGACATGCAGCAAGTGCAACCCAGCTGAATTCCCGGGTAGACCTGCACTATGTGCATCTAACCTCCTCTGCCACACTCAGAGATTAGTTCTGATTAAATCTCTTTCTAACTTGTCCCTCCTTTCCATCCTTGACTTTATTTTAGTGGCAAACTTTAGCTTGATCGGTTTAATCAGTGACAGAAATGCTGTGAAGAGCATCACCGCTTCCTTCTTGAGCTCTTGTGGAGTAAGCGTGTTTACCAGTAGGGGGCGCTGAAGCCACGGTCTTGTTAATGCCTTCAACACCTCAGAAACGTCTCTCTTTGTCATGGTCCTGTGATGACAAGGTGAAAATATAACCTCTCATTGTTCCTGCGTCTCTCCCTGAGGGAAACACGCTCCGCTGCTCCTGCAGCCGCTCAGGGAAATCCTCCAACCCGTAATTAAAAGACTTCAGTCTATTTTAGAGACCTGGCAGGGCGGACGGGGGTTTCAGCACCTTATTATCTCTTCCTTTTCTCTGTTAACGCTCTCTGTTCTTCTTTCTGCTTCATCTCAATCGCAGAAATTCAAGATCAGGATAGAGGACCCCCCTCGGCGTAAACACATGGTGTTCCTGGGCGGCGCCGTCCTGGCCGACATCATGAAGGACAAGGACAACTTCTGGATGACGCGGGAGGAGTACCAGGAGAAAGGGATGCGGGTGCTGGAGAAGCTGGGAGTCACCGTCAGATAAAACACAAACAAACAAACAAACAAAAACACTTCCCGCTCCACCGTCCCTCCATCTGCCCCCGTCAGCTGGTATCCATGCATCGCTTATCTTGATGTGTCTGGATGGTCACGCCGTGTCTTCGGTTCACGCTCATTTTTAAAAAAGCAAACGGTGAAGGATGGAAGGAGGGAGGGAGGAAGGGAAGGAGGGGAAGGAGGGATGAAGGATGTAGAGTTTCATGTTGAGGGGCAGGGTATCACCAGAGTTCTTAAATACAACACAAAAAACAAAACAAAAAAGAGATTAATGTGTTTTAACCACTGCACGATAAGGCATTTCCATTTAAAAGAATAGTGCAACATTTAAGGAAATACGCTCATTTGCTTTCTTGGCGAGAGTTCGACAATAAGAATAACAGCACCTGAAAATCTGAACATTCAGTATGAAGCTAGAGACAGTTAGCTTAGCTTAGCATAAAGTCTGGAAGTTTAATTAATTTGTCTAAAAAACAGTGTTTGAGCAGGATTCCCGCCTTTTTTTAAACCAGGAAGTGAGACGGGGGTCCTTAGGGTGTAGCTGACCCTTTTTTATGCCTGATTAAATCAGGTTTTTGTGGACAGAAATCTGAGATGCAGCTTTAAAGTGCCAACGTTTTCATTGAAAAAAATATATTTTAAAACAAAGTTGATTATAATAGCACGTTTTTACATCTTTGTTATCAGCAAGTATTGATGTTGTTTGAAACAAACGTGATGAAACGTGTTAATCAGTGAGCTTTAGTGGAGTTAGTAGGTGGACTTCAGACCGAGCCGGGCTGACTGTTTTCAGTCTTTAAGCTTTATATTTACCGTACAGACGTGAGAAGCATCAATGTTATCATCCAGTTCTTGACAAGAAAGCAGAAAGTGTATTTTCCCAAAACGTCAAACTTTTCCTTTAAAGATAAAATCATTATCATCGGCTGTTCAGCTTCAAACTGTCCTGTCTGAGGCATTTAAACTTTTTTTTTTTTTTTTAGAGCAGCTCATCAAGTATTTTGGGTCGTTGGTGCCTTTCACGACACCAAAATGAGCTACTGGCCGATGATGATGATGATGATGATGATGAGTTCCTTTCCAAAACGAGGCGTCGGCCATGTGAGAAATGTGTCACCTAATCTGTCAAAACAGATGCTGGCATTTAAAAATAATGCTCACAGCGTGGAGCGTCACAGAGACGAGATATCTGAACAAATAGATCATCACATACTGTGTCTTTTTAAAATACTGATCATCAGATAACAGCCTCCCCTGCCCTCACGTTTCATGTTTCGGATGGACTGTCTGTACTGTAGGAGCAGCAGGGCAGAGCAGCCGTCTTTGTGTCTTCTCGTCGTTCGGGACAGCCGCTTGCTTCTTGAGCAGTTTGTGTCCTTCGTTAGAGGTCTGATAAATATGAAGATGTGAGATGAATACACGGGAAGAATCTGAAGGAAAACTCTTCTTCCTGAGTCACAGTGTTGGGAGGTTTGATTCGTGTCTCTGTATCCAGTTTAGCACCAACGAACCTCAGACGACACAGGATTTATGAGAGAAATGTTTGCATTCCTTAATTGTTGC
Source organism: Lutjanus campechanus (assembly GCA_027495735.1). Classification (NCBI taxonomy): domain Eukaryota; kingdom Metazoa; phylum Chordata; class Actinopteri; order Lutjaniformes; family Lutjanidae; genus Lutjanus; species Lutjanus campechanus. Next base: position 6,753 of record JAJHUR010023703.1, on the reverse strand, counting down.
AAAGCATCGAGTCATTCCTTAACCTCGATCCAGGACTGTTTAAACTACGTATCAGCGACCTTTCAGTCACTGAGCAGCTTTTAAAGTTTGTGTCAGGAAGGTTTTAAAAAACTGTGAACTTTCCAGGTGGAAGGAAAAAAAAAAAACATGAGAAAAGTCTCTTCCTCTTCAGCCACCGGAGGCAGCACTGAGCTGAGCTCCATTTTACTAGATTTGCAGCATCCATGCTGCGATTTGAACATGATCATTTCCTCGTGTTCATTTTAAACAATGTAATATGGCTGCGTTCCGATTTGCAAACGTTTTAGTGCTGCAGCTGCCTTCAAATTCATGCTGTTTCATGCAGCGTGCATGATGACTTTTTGTGTTTATATCAACACAAGCTGAGTCTTAAAATGAACAAACCGTGATTTTAAAAGAAGGATGAAAGATTCAAACGTCAGCCGACAACGGCAGCAAAATTTTGGCGACGGTTTGCATCCTGGGATAAAGTGTCTCTGCCTGGCAGGAGAGACTTGTGCTGCGCTGAAGATACAAGTAGTTTTACATGTCGTGGTATCAAATAGTCAGAGTCCTACGAATGTTTGTGTCGACTGCAGTGGAAGAGACACATTCATGTCACTTTACACTCGTTTAACTTTGACTCCGCCTCATGATGAAGGTTCATTAAGAAGAAAATCTTTGTATTAATTCTTTTTATAATAAATTCAGTGACTCAGATTCAGGACTCTGATTCGTAATATAACAGTCCTGGATCACAGCTTCTCACTTCTCTTGTGACTAATAATTCACTGTGCTTTTCCACTGAGGCGCCATCAGCTTCTTTTTATTATTATTATTATTTTTTACACTTGTGTTTCTTTTCTCTTTATGTTTCTTAAACACTGATGTGCTTTTTGTTTCAGAGATCAGGCTTTGTCTTTCCTCTGAGAGACTGTTATTCTTCTGACTGTACAGCTGGTTTGTTGACCTGCATCGTTCCTCGTGTTCACTGAGGATCACAGAGGAGATTTCTGCCCTCAGCAGCTAAAACGAAACGTATCCTGTTTTAAAAGAATTTTTTTTTTCCAGTTGAAAGTAATTCCCATGTCTCGGTCCAGACGGAGAAGCGGAGGTGTGGACAGTCGAGTCAAACGCTGTGTCTCAATTCACGTACTTCTGTGCTTACACTTCCTGAGTGCGTTCACATTAACGGCTAAACAAAGTTAAAGCCAGATTGAAGCCGCCAGTATGTTAAAGTTTGTAAAGATTTGGTACCGAGAATCAAATATAAATCAACATATTGATGCACTTTCATCTGGTAGGAGGAAGGACGGAGATTATGGCACATTTTTAACCTCCTGAAACAACCAAGAGGGCAAACAAAGTGAAATAAAACTAAAAGGACGTTCACGGAGAATTAAATTAAATTGAACAGAACGAAGAAGAAGAAGAAGAAGCTGCGATCAGCATTTACTGTAAAAGCACAACACTGGTCCTCGATTTGAGACAGAACACACACACACACACACACACACGCACACACACATGCACGCACGCACACACACACACAGAGTGTGCGCAGAGTGTATTAGAGGAAGTATCTGAATTGAGACACACTGAAGCTGAGTTGGTTGATGATGCAAACATTCCTGTAACCATAAATGATCTCATTAGTTAAGATGCGGTGGACAAAAGAGATGAAACGTATCAAATTTCATATTTTCATTTTCACATATTGACCGAATTGATCACAGTTCTCAGTATCATCATGTTATTGTTAAAATGACATCATGTCCTGTACTGTTGCTGGACAGTTTTTATCGTGAGTTTTTCAAACGCGGTCAAAATTTGAAGCAGAAAAACTCATCATCAGGAATTTTAATCAGTTTATCATGAAGCCGATTATTGTTTGATCTCTTGTGGACACGTCGTGTTTTTACTGACTGTAACTTCATCGAAATAATTTAAAGAGACAAGAAGTTATATTATAACTTTTAACCCTGAACACGTTTTCTGTTCAACCAACTCAGAGACGTTTGTGCAGCCAAAAGATTAAAGGGACAGTTTGGATGTTTTTGAAGCGTGATTGTGTTAGATTGTATTTATCTGTAATCAGTGTATTACTGCAGTTGATGGAGAAGCAGCAGGAGTACAGGTGAAGGAAGTTAAACAAAATTCAGTTTAAGTGCACACTGTATTTAGAATATTTTCACTTGTTTGCACCTGCTGTCAGCTTCTTCTGATGGAAATATTGTTTCCTCCAAACCAGCCAGACTCCACTGACAGAAATGTTCATTTTACCTCACAGAACACACCTCCATCTGTCAGTGTTTTAAGTAAAAAGAAATCCTTTTTGACAGTAAACTAAATATCTTTGGATTGAGGGAAAAACAAGACGTTTGAAGATGTACAGACAATAACAAACAAACTAACCAATCGAGGCAGCGGTGGATCAGCAGCTCGTGTGTTCTGTGAGTTAAAATTGCGGTTTTTGCCAAAGGAGTCTGGTTGCTTTGTTGCTGGAGCAACATTTGTCTGAAATAACAGCGATTTCCTCTTGGAAAAGGTTTCTTGACAGCAAGATGATGTAGTGAAAATATCCTAAATATACAACCACTCTTAAAATAATCCAAACTATCCCTTTAAATCTTCACACTGGCGACATTTGGAGAACTGTAGTCGGTCTTTTCCATTTGAATTTACATTCCACCGATCATGAATCTTATGGTTTCCTTTTTCCTCGTGACCACACGCCCTCCTCTTCCTCCTCCTCCTCCTCTTCTCCTTCTCCTTCTCGGTCTTGGCTGCACTGACGATGAATTTGTGGGTTTGAGGTTACAGCAGAAGGTGATTTGTGTGGCTTACTGAAATATTATTTGTAATATTAATAAGAATCTGGTGTCAGGAAATGGAGACCACGTAAAAGCTGGTATTTGTGGTTTTCCGCTTGGTTCTTATGTGTATATTGGAGGCACTTGACTCACATATATAAATATAAATGTATAATTTCCTCTTGACAACACGGTCATCAAGTGCCAAGTACAGTTATTCTTGCTGGATGTTATTTTTGGTCGTCCTTTTTATGTTTTGTTTATAGCATAACTGCCAGCCGCTGATTTAAATAAAGCAAAGTGATTTATAGACGCCTGCTGCTGCTGTGTCTTCATGTCTGTTGTCTTAAATAGCGATGACACCGTCCTCTGCTGAGGACAGCAAGACGGGATTATAGGGAAGATTTAGAAAGAAGCAGCTCGTCTATTTTCGTGGGTTTTTTAGGGATTTCCGGAGCCGACAAAAAGGACAGCGACTGAATCAACAGGACGGACAGAATGTGTGTCTCTTCGTGGGTGTCGGAGGATGAAACCTGCCGCTTTAGAGGGTCACCGTGGCGCAACCGAACTCCAGACGCCGGCTCCTTTTGATGTGGGACGGTTTCCGTGGCGCTGACTGAGGAATTCCTGCGCACTGTGGTCACCATGGTAACAGGATTCAAACACCAGACTGACTCTGGCTCACCTTGATGCCATCAGATCTCCTCCGTGTGTTCAGGAAGATGCCTTTAGATTGTTTTAAAGGAGAATTCTGAGGATCCCATAAAAAGACCAAAACCACCAAAAATCTTCTTCCAAAATGTTCCTCTGAGCCGCAGAGCTCCATTGATCTCCAAATCTTAATTTGTGCATAAATCACCATTTTTTACTTCCATTTCTGCATCACCCGATATCTTGACTTGAGCTGCAACGATTAATCGATTATTAAATTAAATGCCAACTATTTTCATAATCAGTTAATCAATTTGAGTAATTTTTACAGAAAGAAAGTAAAAATTCTCTGATTTCAGCTCCTTAAATGTGAATATTTTCTGGTTTCTTTACTCCTCTTCTCACAGTAAACTGAATATCTTTGAGTTGTGGACAAAACGAGACATTTGAGGATGTCAACTTGGACTTTGGGAAACATTTTGGAGCAACCAAACAACTAATCGATTAGTGGAAAAATTATTGGCAGATCGATAACGTGACTGTGAATGAAGAGATGAAACGCAGGTGTGTCAGACAGCTGCTTCACACTCTGCAGGAGTGTAGGAGTCTCAGAGTCGAGCCGGCCGGCTTCATGGAATCAGTTACCATGGTAACCGACCCGGAGTTTAAGTTATCTCTCTTCCTGAAACATTCCCCTCATCTCAGGCGTAACAAACTCAAGAGTTTTCACTAATCCTGCTTTCTGAAACGGGGCCCCTGGTCAGACACATGTTGACATCTGACGAGCAACACACACACACACACACACACACACACACATCCAGTGTCCAAACTGAACCACGTGACCTGTCGTGTTCCTGATTTAACTCAGAGGAAGAAAAAGAATCTGCATTTCATCGTTTCTGTTGTTGTTGTTGAAGATGCACTGGAGAAGAAAAAAAAAACAATAAAAACATCCCCAATCACCATAAACAAAGCTTGAAAATCACCCTGCAAACATCCACAAACCCTGTTTGTGTGTGTGTGTTTGTGTGTGTGTGTGTGTGTGTGTGTCCAGCAGAGCAGAGTGTGAGGATTCCAGCGGGCCGGGACGCTCGTCTGGGCCTGATTTACCGAGGCCCCAGTGAGTCTGCCTGCCTCGCTTTGTTTACTCGGATGAAATCTGAAACAAATGTGACTGCGATAGACCACCAAACCCGGCAACACCCCCCTCCCCCCCCCCCCCCCCCCCCCCCTCCTCTCAAACATAGCCACGACTCCGTGAGCTGTTTTCTGCAGCTCTAACTACACATGAGTGCTGCTCTGATCTGACCTGACCGTCCATCTGTCTGACACTTCAGGACTGTTATTAAAGAGACAGTTCACCTGCAAAATCAGAAATACACATTCTTCCTCTGGGCTGTAGTTCAGTTTATCCATCCGGGTAGTTTTAGTGTGAGTTGCAGAGTTTTGTCTGCCTTCTCTCCAATATAATGGAGCTAGATGGCACTCGGTTGAGACGCTGAAGAAAAACCATCTCTCTTTCCAAAAAAATCAAGATCCAGTTAGTGAAGATAATACACAGACCTTGTTTTGTTGTGAGCAGCTTAATGGAGGAGCTACTTCCTTTCGACAAGAGAAGAAAGTAGTTCCGGTAGATTCTACTGCAGAAAGAAAGTAGTTCCAACGTGAAACTGCTCACAACAAAGTCTGTGTAGAGACACACAGGTGAAAAAGTAAGGTCGTTACTAACAGTCCAAAATAGGCAAACAATGCAGACAAGGAAGTAAATAAAAACCCTTAAATCTGGAAAAACAAACAAACAGTGAATCAAACACTAAGTGAGATCGCTACAGGGCCAAGCACACGAGGTAACAAAGACAATGTGACAGGAGGCACGAGGAACAGGTGAGTCTGTGTGCACAGGGATGACTGTGGAGATAATCAGGGGCAGGTGAGTCACTGGCAGCAGGTGTGACTGATGAAAGGCGGGAAAACACAGGAAACTGTAATGAGAGAGAGAGGTGAAAATCTTAAATAACCAGGTCTGTCTCTTATACACATCTGTGTTAGATTGTATTTATCTGTAATCAGTGTATTACTGCAGTTGATGGAGAAGCAGCAGGAGTACAGGTGAAGGAAGTTAAACAAAATTCAGTTTAAGTGCACACTGTATTTAGAATATTTTCACTTGTTTGCACCTGCTGTCAGCTTCTTCTGATGGAAATATTGTTTCCTCCAAACCAGCCAGACTCCACTGACAGAAATGTTCATTTTACCTCACAGAACACACCTCCATCTGTCAGTGTTTTAAGTAAAAAGAAATCCTTTTTGACAGTAAACTAAATATCTTTGGATTGAGGGAAAAACAAGACGTTTGAAGATGTACAGACAATAACAAACAAACTAACCAATCGAGGCAACGGTGGATCAGCAGCTCGTGTGTTCTGTGAGTTAAAATTGCGGTTTTTGCCAAAGGAGTCTGGTTGCTTTGTTGCTGGAGCAACATTTGTCTAAAATAACAGAGATTTCCTCTTGAAAAAGGTTCCCTGACAGCAAGATGATGTAGTGACAATATCCTGAATATACAACCACACTTAAAATAATCCAAACTATCCCTTTAAATCTTCACACTGGCGACATTTGGAGAACTAGTTCAATTTGCATTCCACCGATCATGAATCTTATGGTTTCCTTTTTCCTCGTGACCACACGCCCTCCTCTTCCTCCTCCTCTTCCTCCTCCTCCTCCTCTTCTCCTTCTCGGTCTTGGCTGCACTGACGATGAATTTGTGGGTTTGAGGTTACAGCAGAAGGTGATTTGTGTGGCTTACTGAAATATTATTTGTAATATTAATAAGAATCTGGTGTCAGGAAATGGAGACCACGTAAAAGCTGGTATTTGTGGTTTTCCGCTTGGTTCTTATGTGTATATTGGAGGCACTTGACTCACATATATAAATATAAATGTATAATTTCCTCTTGACAACACGGTCATCAAGTGCCAAGTACAGTTATTCTTGCTGGATGTTATTTTTGGTCGTCCTTTTTATGTTTTGTTTATAGCATAACTGCCAGCCGCTGATTTAAATAAAGCAAAGTGATTTATAGACGCCTGCTGCTGCTGTGTCTTCATGTCTGTTGTCTTAAATAGCGATGACACCGTCCTCTGCTGAGGACAGCAAGACGGGATTATAGGGAAGATTTAGAAAGAAGCAGCTCGTCTATTTTCGTGGGTTTTTTAGGGATTTCCGGAGCCGACAAAAAGGACAGCGACTGAATCAACAGGACGGACAGAATGTGTGTCTCTT
>JAJHUR010023691.1:1237-21737 GCA_027495735.1 Lutjanus campechanus | reverse complement strand
ACCCCAAAGGGTCAAAACTCAAACTTCTGATTAGGTTTAAAAATATAACCAGGGGCTCTATTATTTTCTATATTGGCCTAACATTTCATTTTATTAATTATCTTCTTATGCCACAAAATTGATGAGCAGGAACAGATAAATGTAGCAGTTTAGTGTAAAAGGTGTTTTGTTTACTAGTTCTATAAGCAGTATAGCAAAGATGCTACATAAATAAAACTCACATAGACTGACTGACATGTGATGTGCATTGTTTTCAGAAATATGACTCATAATAATACAGTCTCTAGAAGTGTATGATTCAACTTTTCCCCATGGTCTGGTGTTAAAAAAAAGCAAACAATGAATTGTAATATCAAATCCCAATACTTGTAGAATTGGCACCCAAGTATCGTGTTAATATCGAGATAAGTGTATCGACCCAGCCGTAATGTTTACGTCTTTATAAGTCAGGTGGGTTTTTTTTTAGCTGTGTGCTGCGTCTGACAGCAAAATATCTTAACTCTTATCTATTCATCTTATTTATCAGAGCAATTTCCTGTGAGGAGAGCCAAATACAGTAAATACACTAGTTCCCTTTAATGCACCATCTTTACATTTTGGCACATAAGAAGTAACCAGATGGCTTTGTGTGCTGCCACACAACATTAAACCTCTCCAAATTTGTCCTCTCAGTCTTTGGTAATGAAATGACACATTAAGGCAATATGGGGAAATATTGCTTGGGGTTCTGTCATTCTATCGGAGGCAGTGGTGTGTTCTCTTCATTAGGAGTGAAGAGAGTGGTGCATTTTGGGGCCGTGTGGTCAATGTTTGAGTTGCAGATGAGGAATTAGACCTGTCATGTGGCACAAACTGCTTGTCTAAACAGTCCTCGCACCAGTCAGGGGCATAATGAGTTCCACAGAGGCCCCCGCCACCGCTGCAGTGTGCTAAACACTAACGTGACGGGGTAGCCTCGGGCTGCACATGTGTGTACCACAGGCTACTCGTGTGCGTCGTTGCTTTGTGAGCTCTCAAAGAAACGTTGGGGTTAATGGAGTGCTTGTAATTATACATAATATTTAACGACTGTGGTAATGCCCCCCCCCCTTCCACCACGCATACACACCTTAAGAATTACCGGAGTATGATCATTAATCCAACATGTGCTTGTTCTGCATGGATGCACAATCAGGACACCTTGGTGAATGGCAGCACAGCTTGCTGCCCTCTACACCGGTCATTAACTCTTAATGACCTGTACGCAGGCAAGTCATGCAGAATTTACCACCGATCCACTTCACTCTTGAAGTGTGTGTGTGCGTCTTTCCTGCCCCTCTGTCACCGTTATGACATTAGCATGATTACTCAATCATAGTATATGAGCTGCTGCTATCTACAAGTGCTCTCTGTCTGGGTTTGAAGGGTCTGAAGCATACAAGTGGCATGATTTGGAAAAAACACTTGTCAGAAGGTTTATTCAAATAACAATGACGATGGCTTTATGTTTTGGGGCCACAAAGGAAAGAATATGAATACGATTAATTCTCAGATAAATATCAGTATTCAAATAATGGCAAAGTCTCCTACAATAGCCAGCACGAACAAATGAAAAGCAAGCAAAAATCACTGAGGAGGATTTAACAGTACTCTATGAGCTATCATAATAAATTCAGCATGATGTACATTTCAACACTGCTAATTCCATTAATACAACAGCAGTCATAGCAAATTCACCAATTTGCTGCTCTTAGTTCCTCTTTTTAAACAGTTTTCTTCTATTAAATAAATCCAACTGTGTCTGCTGTTTTTGAAAGTGTGATTCATTTACAGTCAGTACAACTTGAAACTTACTGCAGATGTTTCTAATTCAAAGTCAACCAGGAACAGGATAGAGGAAGTGTGGACCTTTGTTCATGGTAACGTAACGGTGCCTGTATAACAGTATTTCTGTTACAGAGGATAAACTCAGAGCAATGAGCATGACATGGTGAGCTGTGGTTCTGCATTTATCAAGACAACTGTAGTGTAAAACAGATATCTGCATATTCATGCTGAATCTGTAGGCAAGGGGCAAGGTTTTCTATGTTCTGGTTTCCGTTTGTAGTCCAAGTAGTAGGGCTGCAACTAATAATTTTCACTGTCAAATAATCTCTCTATCATTTTCTCAACTAACTGATTATTTGTTTGGTCCATAAAATGTAAGATCATGGTGAAAAATGTTAATCACATATTCAGTTTCTCAATTTACTAGTCGGACTGTAAAACTGTACACAGAAAAGGGAAGTCTTGGCCCGGATATCCGCTGGCTACACCAAAGAATCACGATCCTATAATATATATATATATATATATATATCACCACTTCACATGCTGAACATAAAACAACATGCGTGTTCAGACTTTATGGCATCAAACAAACAATAGCTGACCTCACAATGCTTAACTAAATCTGTTACTCTGGCTACAACACTCTACAGCTATAGCAGACTCAGAGGGTCAAAACTCATCACTGTGAGTCACTTTATTGTTCACTACATGATGATTAGGAGCAACTAAATGTAGCACTCTACTTAAAAAACATATACTTTTTATTCATTCTGTTGTACATTTTATTTACCTTTCAGTTTCCTATGTGAACGAATAAAAATGCTGTTTGCTGCGACTCTATTATTTTATCCTAGAATCTTATTTTAGTCGTTATTTTCTTATGATACTTAAAAAAAATATTAATTTACCACTTTTATAATTGACTACTTTTATATACTAAATTTATGACTAATGACTAAATTTATATCGTGACATGTGATGTGCATTTGAATCATGTTATACAGTCTTTCAAAGTGTATGATTCAACTTTTTCCCCAGTCTAGTGTTCAATAAAATAAACAAAAATCGCAATATCAAATCTCAATACTTATGGAATCTGCACCCAAGTATCATGATAGTAACTCAGAAACATTGGCTGTGGGCCCCCGGGGGTTTCATTGTTGTCAGATGATAGACGATAGGTTACTGTGACAGTAGCACAAGTAGAGATGAGTCATGAAGTCAGAAAACTGACTTAATAATATCAGTTACACAACAAAAGCTAAAGTTAGTTTACATTAGCCTCCATACTTTACCGGTAAGACCAGGGCAAGTCCTGTGATACTGTAGCCATATTGAACTGAATAAGGGTGCATTTGATGACTTTTGAATTTAACTTTATTTTCTAAGAAGACTGTGTTATTTATTTTCAAAAGCTACATAGTCTTCCTTTAATATAATATTAAAACAGGGGCAAGGCCACAAAACAGAGGGAGACCTAATTAAATATGATAAAATACAATTAGATACAGTCTCTGCCACTATTTAACAGTTTAACAGAACCTATCCTTTTTTTTTGTAGTTACACATCTTACATTATGTATACAACAGGTTTTGCAATGGTCCTTTACAACAACCGAAGACGATATCACACTAAATGGGCTTCATACTTACAGCGGTACACTCTTATCATGTTAAATTGCCAAGAGTTAGATTTCTGGGAGGAACAGGGCTGTCAAAGAAAAGCGGACATTTTGCATAATGCACAAAAAAAAAAACATGTACTAGGAGCCTCTTTTGAATTGCACAACAATGAGACTTTTGCTCATCCTTGAGAAGAGATAGGTGTGATGGAAAAACCCTCAGAGCTCGCCTTTTTTCCACAGTCATAACTGCTGTCCCTGGTGAGAATGACGGCGTAAAGGCCACTGCTTTTTTGTCTGCGGCAGAGCGAAAAACACTTTCTCCCTGATGTGATAGCAAGAGACATGAAACACTGGTGGGAAGCTTCATTCAATTGTAGCCCATTGAAGTCTAAACAACTCTTAGATGCATCGGTTGCAGAGGTGGGAACGAGTAAGAGGGAAGCTCTAAAGAGTGTCAGACAGTGCATAAAGATGGGCTGGAGGTGTTAGATTTTTCAGCTTTGTCGGCCGCAACTGAATGAGCCAAAAATGAGCACTTACGAGGTGATCTGGAGTAAATAAACAGCTACAACTTCAGATTCATCTGTGTGGAAAGTATGATTGGAGAGAAATGTAAAGGCTCTTGAGAAAGATACTATGAGACTAGTGAAAATATCTCAGCCAAGTAAATACTTTTGTGAGATTCTTCTCTTCTAAAAGGTTATCTGTCATCAGCTAGCTTACTGTGTCCCCTGCTGAGACCCTGACAGCCCACTGAGATATTATAGATAAATGGTTTTGGGAGCGTGCCAGGAGTATGGCCACTATGAGCTGTTTTTAAGAAGCTCTTTGACATCTGACCTTTATCAGCTGAGTTTCATTACAAATGCAACCTGAGACACAATGTATCTGCTATGGATCTGGTCTGACTGGACTCTCGAGAGCCGTGCAGCTCTGCAGTGGAAGAAATGTGAATTATTTTTAGCAGATGTCCGCTAAAACTGCTGACAATAAACAGAAATCTGTAACAATAGATTCTTGCTGGCTCAGCCTCAAGAATGATTCATCACAACAACAAAAAAAATGACCTACTTTTACATACATTTCTGGCCATTCCCATTTGTTTGTAAGAAAAAAGTGATGACTACTCTTTGTGTGTTTACTGGTGCGTATCATTCTAATATCACAACACAGAGATAAATGTTGTCTTTCAAAATATAATACACAGGCCAGCAAGTCCAGTCTCAGCAGTTAAGGTGTTTTATGTATCTGTACAAGTTCAATATACTGCTGTGTGCTGATGCAATTAGATGGAGTAGTGTGTAACCTCAAGGCAACCCCTCTGGTCAGATGGTGTTGTAACATTAATACAGTTTGCCTGTTAGAACAAAATTCTAAAGGACCTACTGTGATGGAGCTTCAAGCCCCTGCTCACAGGATGAAAACCTTGTTGAAACCACTTTATAAAAAGCACCACTCAGTTCTCACTGTGCAAACAATCAAATTTAAAAAATGTTAATCTCAGATGTGGATCCAGTTCCAGTCTACATACTCAAATATGATGTTGATTTCTGCTCTTGCATGTGATATTTTACACGAGTACCTGGTGCTATTGTAATGTCAGGTTTATTTTTGTACTTCTTAGAATATTTAATCCAGCAAACACTTATTCTATGCTAATTCTATGCCTTTTTTTGTTTTTTTTTTGTTTCAGTTGGTCTAAAACACCACATCAGGAATAAAACATCTGTATATCCCACTGGGAAACTGGTACAGTATATTGCTTTGTAAACAATTATATAAACCTAATTTAGACTATCACATTTAAAAGTTTTGTTTGGGGAAAGAAACACAGATGCTGTTTTACAACAGACCATGAAAACCATTGAACCCAACACTGCCTGTAGTGAACAGCAGTCCATCAGTTGTTTCTCTCCCACATGCTCTCAGAGTCTGAGCAGCTCAGCTGCAGTCAGAGGTTAAGGCCATCTTAATGGTTTGTTGTTGAAGGAGACTGTTTACTTTTTTACACCGGATTTCCCATCAAGTCATGGCACATTTTACATTGATAAACTCAAGTTAGTGAGGGCTCCTGTTACAATCTTACGTAATCCTAAATATATCTTTTACATTCTCACAGTGTCTGACTGCCAGCTTGCATTGTGTAACATCAGATGCTCTCTGTCCACACACAATCCATTAAATATGACATAGTTGCTCAAGCAAAAGGTGGATGAGTACTTGCATTTGTAATTTGTATACGGAAAACATATGTTTTATATTGTGATATTTGTATGTTTCATTACTGGACATACAATATAGCCAACAGCAAGAAGATTGTTATTAGTGATAGTCAGTTACTTTAATAAGCCAGTTTCCTGGGGATCCTCCACACAGCCAGCTGCCACCTCATGTAGGATCCTGTAGTTAAGTCAGCAGGTATCGTAAAGATAACTCCTCATTTTAACTGTGAATCAACTGTTTTGCAGCATGAGTGACTTGAATACATAGAGACAGGGCGTCTGGCCAAAGTTCAGCTCAAAATGGCACATTGTGCTGCATCACTTGTGGCCAGTTAGGACATTCACATAGATAGAAAACAATGCATTTTTTTTTTCACTGATGCTCACTCACATCACATCAGGTCAGGCCACGGTGTCACTATGGCAGCTAAGAGGGCAGCTTGGTTGCTATGGTAAGAACCTTTGAAAAGGAAGAAACCCTAAAAGTAGCTAACTAATACCCAATGGTTTAATGCTGCAGTGAGAACACTTCTAGCGGAAATAAGTAGTATATTGTACAGCTCAGTAGTTTTATACATGTCTAACACCTCATGTATGTTTGTACATGATTGTGAAATGATATCCTTTAATATGTCGGCAGACACAGAAGCTGTAGTAGCAGGTCCCAGGGGCAGATAACTTCAGGTCTTTCAGGAAGATCTAACAGCTACTTAACTTAGTTATTACCTTAACTAAACTACTTAACACTCACCAGGAAGAACAATAATATATGTCACAATCTGAACATTCCTACTGCACAAAAGCATTTATTAAATGTGGCATCCCCTATTTAGCAATAAAAACGTCCCTGATCTTTTGTGACATAAAATCCTGCAAAGCGAAGGAAAATATTTTCTTGTGCCTCTCAATATGAATTAAACATTGAATTGACATTCTGCCAATGCAACAAGTAGATATTAGAATGACAAATTAGCTTGAAGAGCAAGAGTTCAAATGAATAATTTATCTGTACAAACACTGCATACTCAAGTCTCCGAGAAAGAATTTTAATTGTCTTAAATAGCTTTGCTTTAAAAAAGAAATTATCTATATAATGAAACTCTGGATCACTGCTCTGTGTGTGAAAGCAGTTAATTATTAATATGGCAGTTGTGAATGGGAACTTGAGTGATAGCTGGGAATAATGTAAGGCCACATTGAGGAAATGAAAAGTAGGTCATTCAACGGGAAAAAAGTGACTAAGGTGTCGGGTTGTGACCCATTAGATGTTAATAACATCTACATGGAGAAAGTGGTTGTCTGGTTGTGGCAGAAATGCTTTCCAGTACCCACAGAGTAACATAATTCATATGAAATATTTCCAGTGTTGCCAGGTGTACAATAACTACTATGTTTTAATAATTTAGCTCTTTCTACACTGTAATGTAATTCTGCACTAGAATTACCACCTCATGGTTGTATGCCTCCACCAACCAGTCAAGCTGCATTTTACATCCATCTCTGTTCAGACTCATTTAGTGTATGTAGTGAAGACTTTGAAGTAATTCATTCCGGTGAATAATTTCCACTGACAAACAAGCTGTCTTCACTTAGAGACTATTTTTACAGAGGAGCGCAGAGGACTGGTAGAGAGCTTCGTCACATGATGCAACCAGCTGACAGTCACCCGCAGTTCAATTCAGCAAAACCAATGAGCTTGGTGCAGACTACAATGCTTCAAATGTGGTTGTCGCTAAAGCTACAAACTCTTAAAATAAGTTTTCAACCTGGCAGCACAGAGGATCCTTGCAGTCACCACAGTTTCAAGGTAGGCGCCTAAGATTAATGTCACCAATTCAGTATCTGAGCAAATGTGAAATGAGGTCACCATCTTCCCTTCTGCCCCTGAGTTATGGCGTTGAATAATGGCCAGGAAAGTGTTTTTGCAGGCCATTATGATGTCACAGTGAAGTTGATCCTTGACCTTTTGGATATAAAATTTTGTCATAATTAATGTATGAATTCTCAAGTTATGGCAAAAATGACCTTTGACCACAAAATCAGATCATTCTAGACTCCAAGTGGACATTTGTGCCAAATCTGAAGAAACGTTAACGAGAACAGGACGGATGAACGACCTGAAAACATTCTCAATTCTGACATATGATAATTTTGTCGTGCCGTCTTTTAAGGTTTTTTTTTGCCATGCTAGTAGCAAGTCAGTCTGTCAGTTGGTCAGCCACTACGGTCCAGAATGAAATATCTCAACTATGACTTTATGGATTGCCATCAAATTTTAAGTTTGTCGAAGATTCATGGTTGCCAGATGAATAATATCTATATCTAATATTTTCTGAACTTATAATCATCCATTTGTAGAACCTTCCAAAAAAAAATCTGTTCATTCCTTTAAGGGTCATTGTAACTGATATTGACACTTCTACTAATACAACTATAATAATGATAACACTAATAATAATAATACTAAAATACCAGGATCCAAAATTATCACCAGGCACCAAGCGGCTGGTAGATTTGTTTCACTTACCAGCCAAAAACAAACAATGGTCATCTATTGAGTGACTGGTAAAATCTGAACTTTCACTAGGCATTTGGCAAGTGGGCAAAAAATTAATTGCATGATAATGTGAAACCATCATATTATTATTATACCCTGAAAGTCTCATACTGCTGCTGGTTATCCTCATGTTTTGTTTGGTTTATGGCACAGAAAATCTATAACCGTGACCTGTTTACTGACACTTGTTTGTCAGTGTGTCCTCTAGTCTGTATTTAAAGTAAAAACTAAAACACAAGCTTGTAGTTTTTTTTGCCCTTTGCAGTCAACAGCGGACCAGCCCAGATATGTTGCAAACAATTCTTGGTGCACGTTTTCTGGATGTCAATGTGTTTAGAAGCTCACACTAAAATACATTCCAGTATTAATAAATGTGACTGACCTGCAAAGTTTAGACGGCGGATGTGCTTGAGCAGATGAGTGCCGTTGATGGGATCCATTTTAGCGCAGAGGCCCACCTTCCCCGGGCAGAGCTCCTGGTGCATATTGTGCAGAGCGTGAGCCATCGCGTAGACGGCATCAATAACGAACTGCACCTTTCCTTCCTGCTCGTAGTTGGAGTCCTTTCCTATCCGCTCCTGATCTGTAAAACGCAAACAGATGTAAATCAGACACAACTACACGCTAAGTGTGCGGTTTTCTGAATATGTTGCATGCAGTCAAATCATAGAAAATGCATCCTCTGTGGACACCTGTTTGGCTCATTGTTAAACATGTCAAGTGTGAAGTTCAGTCAGACATTTGTGTCCATGTAGTTAAACAATCATGAGGGAGACTGAAAAGGACTTCTCAAGTGGATATAAAACACTCAATCAGGAAAAAAAGAAGGATCTGTAATTCTATCAGACACATTGTGCAATCAAGAAAAATGTATTCAGATTGGAGTGGTGTCGATGAATGGGTTCAGCTTAAAGAATTAGCTACTTGTGAATTTGCCCATGACCCTTGTTTGAAGTGGGTGGATGATGAAGAAAAGAAGATTTTGAAAAGATCCATCTTGAAACTCAATTATAGAATAACTTGAGGATACTACTTGTGTTTGCCAACAGTCACTGACAACAGGTCTATCCTCGTGTCACCCTCCCCTTTTGGAGAGCAGCTCAGGTTGGACAGGACAATTCTGTGCAAACCACTTGGGGCGAGCAGAACTGTTTAAATTGGGGGTGTGGGGGCGGGGGGTGGCGTCAGTCCAAAAGGCATAGACGAAAATGCATTGCTCCTCGGTGAGTCCTATTCTTTCCACGCTGAATAGGTCTTGCCTCTTGCAATTAGCTAGAAGGTAAATATCTGGATCGCTGTGGAGGAGCAAATCAATTCCAATATCTGGAGTGCAAGGTTTTCTCCTCAGGGAAATCTCATCAGTTAAAAACAAAAACTCTTTCTTGTCTCTCCAGCAGGAATACAGGGATTTCCTTCTGAGTGATTTTATACACACTGGATCTTGGACCTACATGTCTGCGCCATTCACTATTACCTATATTGCCATTTTCCACTAGCAACTTTAAAAAAAAACTAATATAGGTTCCAGTGCAATCGAATCCTTGAATCCTGACCTGCTTGACTGAGTGTCCAACGGTGAATTAAGTCTTTATTGCCTGGGTGTATTTAGAGGAACCAGAGAAGCAAGAAATGGAGACATCCATTCACAGGACAGGGATAATCCGCTCATAGGCTCAATGTAATAACTTGTGATAGGAGTTTATTAATCCTGGCCCAGGTTGTTCCATAGGTTTTTGTGATTGTTAATTGCAATGAGGAGGTGGGGTCTGAGAAGGAGATACAACATGCAAATCCTAACTTCTCCTTTCGCTTCACGAGCCTCAAACCGAAAAGCTGTCTCAATGTATCTGTATGCTGTAGGTGGAAAAGAGATTATAAAAAAGCAGGTGTGTTCAATTTAGATTAACAATAGACTAATTACCAGGGATGAGCTAATGATAGAGCTGCATATATTTATATACCTGCCAAATGGAATTCAATTAAGCTTAGCAAGTTAATAGGCACCCAGTGGGGGGTCTGCTGCTCAGATTTCTAAAATAATGACTATACTGTTGGGTGCACATTTACCTGATGCTGTGTACAGCTGTTAAAAGCTAGGGTTGGTTACATTGGAGAAACCAGTAAGAGTGTGCTAGAATTATTCAACAATAAAAATCCCTTCAGGTCTCCCTCCAAAGCCACTCCCCCAAAACCAGGGTTGGGTCAAATGACAACAAATGTACACAGCTTGGTCCTCAAGAGTCCACTGCCCTGCATGTTTTAGGTGTTTCCCTGCTCGAACACAACTGATTAAAAGGAATAGGTTGTTATCAGGCCTCAGAAAGCAGCTTGAGGATGAGCTGAGATTTCTATATCTATTATAGTGTTGTAACACCCTCTAGATACTTGTTATGATATTAATAATTTAATTAATTAATTAATAAAATTAACAAGATTATTTTTGTTCCCCACATTCCAGTTATGAGAAAAATATCTATATAGTCCATCCATACACGCTGAGACACATGAAAACTCCACTTCTATATTTTATTTTCCTCCTCATTTATTTACTCTAAACGCTGATACATACAAGCTCAATTTTGGAGAAAATCACAAAAGCAGACATTTTAAATAATTAATATTTGATGTTGTCTGTTCATAGATTGTAGCCTGCATGTCCATGGCCTGTGGTAGTTCAGGCTCTGTTAATGTTTCAGCATAAAACTGATCAGATCACCCCCAGTAACTAAATTTATTGTTTGATTTATAACAAACCAAATTTCATGAAAACTGTTTCAAAATTAAGCGAGTCACTGTGGATTTTGAAGTGAAATCTGCATCTGTCAACGCACATTGTATTGTTTTTATTGATGTACGTCAATTCACGAAAGCCATATCTGCATTTCTATATCTATGCCTGCAACAGCCACAGATACAGATTCTTTTTTCCCTTTTTTTGAGTATTTGATTTGATTGATTGCTGTCAAGATGTACAGAGAATTTCAACAAATTCAAAAAAAAAAAGGTTTCTGAAATACAGAACTTTCTCTAGCTTTAACTGAATTGTTTGCCACATTTTTGTCAAAATTGAAAAGAAAAAATGTTGACTGATGTGATTTTCTGAATTTATGCAGTACAAAACACAGGGCACAATCACTGAGGCTACAGTAACAAATGTACTTGATAAACCTGAAACAGGTCAAAAAATCTACAAACTAGTGCAAAAATGTCAACCCAGTGTAAGAAATATATATGAAACATATGAACCAAAATGTTCTTCAGAGGGAGTCAATCTGAGAATTAGTTTGTTTTTGATTACTTTCTTCCCCTAACAAATCAAATTTATACTTTATATTATGAAAGATTTCTGACACATAAGTATTTTAAGTATTAATACAATCACCATTTTACCTTTGATGATGGGACCCATAATAATCAAACATGCAATATGTACATGTGCTGTGTCAGTTTGGACTGAGGCTGCACAGTACAGAGTCAACAACTGCCAGAATTAAAATGTATGTTGTTGAAGAAATTATTTTGTGAAGTAACTCTGATAAAGAGGCCTGAATGAATGGAACAAGGAGACACCAGAGAACATCTACATGTTCAACCCTGTACCTGCTGGTGTGTAATTACGATAATTACCCTTAATCATAATCATACCTGTGGTGCAATATTAAGCGTTTTAATTAATTATTATGATATATTGAGTGTTTCTGTGGTAATACAGTCATATTTTCTGGCCCAGAACCTTGAACAAATAATTCAATATGCTGTAAAAGTTCAAACACACACAGCATGAGGTCTTCTATTCTCTGGTAATGGGAAACAACAAAAAAAGGGGGAAAAAAATAAAGAAAAAATGTCCCCCAACTGTCAAAATAATGATACAGTATTGCACTACATTGTAACTTGAGCAATACTAAACCCTTCTTCATGAAAAATATTAATTCTAGGTACTAAATGTGGTCAACTTTACTGTTTTTCAGCGTCTATTAATGTGTTGTGGAAACGTGGAAACTGGTGATCCGTAACCAAACATTTTGTGGCAGAACAGTCATTTATCATGCAACATCTGTCCTCTTAAGGTTCAAGCAATTTTCAACAGCCACTTCAATCTGAGAGAGTGCTAGCCCCCGAATCAGCAAAGGTCTCCCTCTGTTAGCCATCTTTCATTTACTACATCTCCAGCTCCTCGCTGCAGACCAGAGGCGTTTTAATGTCCCCGATTATCTCATGAGCTTTTGAAATGCATGAATTATTGTTGGAGGTTACGGCTCAGTAATTAAGGGCCACAGGGCCTTGATTGGACAGAGATTGTCACAGTTTGGCCGACATGCTTGTGCCATGGGGAATCCTGCGAGCCAGAATGGGTGTGAGAGTGATATTTCTCTTGCAGGCTTGGCAGGCCACCCACACTAACTTTGTATTGTCTCTTCTCCATAAGACCATTTCCCTTTTCCCCCCCAGTCTCTCTCCGGCTCCCTCCTCATTGGCATTTTGGCTCCTTCACACACATTTTCCAAGCTGGCGTTTTGCTTTCAGAGAAATCCATTCAGATTAAGCAAAGCAGAAGCAAAGTGTGGGTGTTTTCCACTCTGAGGTGTCACACAAGACATTTTGTGACAGTGTGTGTGGGCTCAGACCTTTGACCATTTTTTTCAGCTTGCCACTGGCCACAGGCCATCCAGTCTTTTCCTGCCAAGGCAGTTGGGCTGCCCCCTTAAATTAATGTGACAGTGTCGCTATATGTGCTACTCTTCCATTTTATAATTTGGTACATCTTAGAATTTTACATTATATGTGCATTTATAACTAAAGGTGCTATTTGTGTCCCTTCAGAGATGGAACTAACAATATTTTCATTACTGATTAATTTATGAATTACATTTTCTATTAAATGCGTATTCTTTTATACTATAAAATCATAAAATAGTGAAATGTCCATCACAATTTCCTAGAGCTCAAGATGACTAGCTTTTTCCAACCAAAACCCAAAGATATTGAATTTACAATAATTTAAAAGAAAGAAACTCAGCAGATCTTCATTTGAGAAGCTAGAATCAAGAAATGTTTATTTACTGATACAAATGAATAGTCTATTATCAAAGCTGTTGTCAAATGATTAGATTTGTACTTTAGGGCAAAAAAGACTAATACTTTTTATATCAAAGATGCGATTTAAAAGATTGCAATTTTCATAATCCAAGAGCCACTATTTACTTATGAATCACAGCATTTATGTCTTCTTAACAAGCTCCGAGAAGTTTATCCAAATTTAAGTTGCCAACAGTTGATTTTATCAGCTATTAAGAAAACTGTAGCCAGCCAATTCAGTCAGCTGTAACTAATCAACGTTGAGCTGGCTCAACTACAAAATAAAAACTTTTCCCTGATTTCTAGCTAATGTTCTCTGCATGCTGGTGTCTGCACTATTTCTCCAACTATGACACACCACTATGAGTTGTTTTGATGTCTGGAAAGAAAGAGTAGAACATTTTAAAAGATGTCAGTGGTCACATCATGTTAGGCAACAGTTTTATAGTTGAGTGAATTCCCAACTGTGGTGATGGCCGACTAACATTTCTTTTCTACTGGTACCTCCTGCCGCCAGGAAAACAGCCATATTCTCGTAACCTGAAGATCAACACTGACAATCGCTCTTAACTTTCACCGCCTACTTGACTTTTATGTTACCAAACTAACATTCAGTACTACAAATCTTGCCTGTTAGCCTGTGAATGCCATTTCTGCTGCCTGCAGACTTTGGCAAAACTTGATGCTGCAGACTGAGTATACTTGTTCTATGTCTTGATTAAATATTTTTGTTGTCTCCTATCACCACACAATATACATGCCAGATGGTGGATTTTTGTTTATTTACTATAAAATCAATACACATGTAGCAATAATACAATTATAATAACATTTCTTGATCACAAGTAATCACGTTTATGTTGCCTGAAGCTTAATATTTATAAAATATTGAAGCATTTTTCTTTATCTTCATTGAGTATCTGCATGGTGAGAGTCTCTAACATGTTCATGTGTGTGGGGGGTTGAGGATTTTTTATTATTTTTTTTATTTTTGCAGACTTTGTCAAGACTTGATGTTGCAGACTATTGTGATAATAGTTGTTTTCCATTTTGATTAAATGCTTTTATTGCCTCCTGGTCATTTCTTCTATAAACGCTATAGATGGTAGATTCAGTAATAACAGTTCTTGATCATAAGTAATCATCTTTATGTAGCCTGCAGCTTTATATTTATGAATGATAATGAAGCATATTGCTTTACTTTCACTCAATAACTGGATTTAATGTCAGAGTGCCCTGCAGATGCCCAGAACCAAATGCTGCAAAACTCAAAACACTGGGAATACTTGATACATTTAGAAGTCCAGACCTGGATATTCTGGGGAAACATAATGTTAGAACATCCCAGTCCCAGAGCTGCAACTATTAGTCAATTAATCAATTAGTTGATCAAAAGAAGATTAGTTGCTAACAATTTTGATAATAGATTAATCGTTTCAGTTAAAATTGTCAAACACTTGCTGATTCCAGCCTCATTTTTTTGTTATTTCTGACATTAAATGAAGAGTCTTTGGGTTTTGTTCTGCTGGTGGAACAAAAGTGCTCTGAAAAAATGAGCATTTTTCATTTTTTTATTTTTATTTTTTATTTTTTTTTACATTTTATAGATTAAACAATCGCTTAAGAAAAATAATCATGAGTATAAGACCTACCCAGCACTGTACAACAGCTGGTAAATAGTAAAGACTAAGTGTAACTAATTAATTAATTAATTAACTAATTAGACTACTAGTTAAACTAGTCAGTTATTACTGACTTTGCCTGTTTTTTGTTTTGTTTTCCTTTTAGAATTCAATTCATAGAATAAAATCACAGTTTTAAATCACAATGGTCGTAAAAATTAGATATTAGATATTTTCCTCAAAGCGCTCAGTCCTGTTCTTTGTTGTATTTATTTTTATCATACAAATGAAAATCCCAGCGTAACAATCTGGCAACAAACCTCTAACCCAGTGCAGTGAGAGGCTCCAGCCCTGTGCAACCCTGAACAGGATAAGCGGTTTAAAAAAATAAGATGCTTGGATGAAAAAGCAAAGCACACGCCTGTTTTATCTGCATTGCTGTGTTTCCCTCATCATTAATACGCAGGAGGAATAAGGAGCCAATGAGACGGGTCTCTGCTCTACCTCGCCTCTCCTTTACACATTAATCAATATCAGTTTTACATCTCCTTCACTCACAGATAAAAGACAAGTCTCACTTTTTTTCCCCAGTCACTCATAACCTCCTTATCCTTTGATCACGCTGAGGAGTCTAACCCTCTCAGGACACTGATAATTCTGCTCCAGGAGCTTCTCTCACAGATGCCTCAGAGACACGGCAGAGCTCTCCAGCAGTGGAGAGGAGCCACAAGTGTCACACTTTAACCTCAAACAAATGCTGCAAGACTCTCCCTCCCTGGGAAGCAGAGCTGATAGTGAAGTTTAACACTAAAATGCGTGTAATGAGAAAGGCGAGCGGCTGACTGCGTTATACAGGTGCCTACCGCATTCACTCCCACCAAAGTGAGAGTCTTTACATGATGTGGGTATTTCTGCCCCAAAGGGTTGTAGAAGAGTAAATTCTGTTAAGTACATAAGCAGTTAGAGTACAAAGAGTTAGTTAAAGTATGTAATCATCAAAGGATCATTTCCTTTTACATTAACTTTGACTGGGATTCGATGTCTTACAGTAAAGTGATCACTTAAGTCAATTATGTGGTCGACTGCTTCTTGCCTTGTTTACAAGCCTGCAAATAAAATATAATTGAGTGAACAGTCTCACATTTTTACAAAAGAGTATTGGGACTACATTAAAGAGAGAGGGGCAAGATTTTTTAAAATTTTACACTTTAGAATGGAGTCGAAATGTCAACAATAAAGTCAAACATTCAGCATTAGTGCCAGGAAGAAAAAAAATCTTTTTTTTAAAGTTATTTTACGTTATGAAAATAAAGGTGAAATGTTGAAAATAAAGTCAAAATGTGGAGAATAAAGTTGAAATGGTTTTTCGACTTTATTCTCTCCATTTCAACTTTATTCTCAAAATGCAAAATAAAAAGAAATCCTCCTCCTCCTCTCATTTTTCCCCTTATGCCTTGCTGTAATACTCCTCTGTACATTTTCAAGCAGCCCATCTTTATTTTAGAGGACAACACCGCTACTGAACTGGAAGTGATGTGAACAAGTGAGAAAGGAAGCGCATATCAGACTGTTTTAGTGTTTACTAATGAAGATATCCTAACCTGCTCTGTGTGTCAGCAAAGATGCTGGACGACGGGTCGCTCGTTCGAAAAAATGTTTGTCCTGGTCCTATTTTTGCTTAGTTTCACACACTTGCTTCACCTCTAACCTATTTTAATTGGTCATAATCGACACTGACATCAGTGACGTTTCTGTTTCCCCTCAAGTCAGCGGTCTACAGGACAACGAGAGACTAATTTAACATTGCAGGGTTGAGAGGAGGCAAATTTTATATGATCCACAGCACCCTTTTTATAGGAATATGCTCAAGAATGATAAGGTTGGGAAGGAAAATAGGAGCTGTTGGGAGTTACAAGTAGGTAAAATGTCCCCCAGTTACACAGAAGGTGAAAATTACTCATCTTCAGAAAAAGAAATCACAAGCGTGTGGCTGTGACATTGCTTGTAGTCTATGTGGACTATTTTTCGCCCTCCATCCATCTGCTTGAGTTCACTCACTCGCTGTATATTAAGATGTGGCATCTGTCTATATTATTGTTATTTAAAACCCTTGAAACAATGAACTGATCAGACTTACAAGTGTTGTCTGTGTAACCAAAGTCTGATATTTTATATCTTACTCCTCTTCATCTTACTCCAAACAACTATTATAAACACACCAACGAGCCACACTGTTTCATTGGGTGACATGTTCCTTCACTGCGGTTTATTTTGAGTTCACTGCAAATTCATTTGCCTGACGTTGTTAAAGGGGCACTCCACCAAGTTTACACACCAAAGTCTGTTTACATAATTTGGGAGTTCAACTGCATATGTGAAACAACATTGTATAAAGTTTTGTGTAGCTTCAGCAGGAGCTCACCAGTCCTCTGTAGCCCACTCCATTGCTGCTTGAGGCTAATACTGTAGCTTCAGGCTATATTAGCTGCTACTAGCATGACACACTGAACCTCAAACAGAACTGTTGTTCATTTCTTTTGATCTTTTCATGGGATTTATTGGCAATAAGAAAAATAGAGAATATTGCCAGCCTTAGCTCCTAAAAGGATAGTTTGTTTTTTTTGAAGTTGGGTTGTATGAGGCGTTATCCACAGTCAGATGGTGGTCCCCACACTCGTAGTTTGGAGAGGCAGCAGGAGGACTGGAGTAAGAAGCTAAGCAATGCACTGCTGTGGACAGGGTCAGCAGCAAAATCACATCTATTACCTATAAATGTATCCGAGATGTTTTTCGTTAAATGACCAGACTTTATTCATCTTAACTTGATATTTTTTCACTTCACTGTTACTCCAGTAACCGTTCGTATTATGACTCCAGGGACAGGTTCATGAAACTCTCTTTAGACTCAAGACCAAAAGCTTATGTATGCACGACAGCAGAAATATACATACAGTGTCTTTGTGCTTAAATCTCCTGCAACACCGTTCCATATTTTACATCTCAGTTATTGTAAAAACAGAAATGCATGATGCAGGTGTTACTCAGGGTGCTGATCAGACAGCACACACGGAGCTCCCCAAAGAGCCCGCCGGTGTTCTCGCCAGCTCTCCCGCTGGCAGGTAACCAGGGGTCACTCCTACCACACTCAAGACTGGCTCATCTATCAGTATTATGTTTGCCACCTGAGTGTTACCCTACATATAACCCTCTGTGTTCTCTCTTGTACTTAGTGTTGGGACTTACTGCCTGTGAAGACGATGCCAGCTGTTGGTTTTACAGCCCATCTCTTGAGTAAAAGTTGTAGTTTGTCTCTGGTGCATTTAGTGAGTCGGTGCTGTTTCAGCAGCGCTGCTTTAGTTATTTATTGTTATGCCAAGACCTTCCTTTGTTAAATCCAGTTTATATAAATAAAGAAGCATCATGATTCTCATAAGTTTCGAGTCTGTACACTGGGATCCTTCTCTTTTATGATTGGATGTCATTACAGACTTCATTACATCAAATATGAGTGTGATGATCACTTCAAACGGTATATAAATGGATGTCAGCATACTCATTTATGACTGGATCAAAATCATTATGTGTTGTTTGGTACTAGCAACATCATCTTAGCAGTCTTTGAGTTGTTATGCACAGGAGAGGTGGCCAATATAATTCTAATCTTCTTCAGGGTATATGCAATTTTACAAAGCTATATACAGCAATGTAAATATATAGTAATATACTGAATTGCCCATAAAAATTGATGGAAAAACATTTTGGAGATAAAATAATCTATTGGGAATGTCTGCTTGTGTGTTATCCAGTGAATTAACAACCCTACAAATCAAACTTCATTATCAAATAGATTTGGGATTAATATGCTGTAAATCAAATATTGCCATAAAGCAGTCCTCATTGGTCTATTAAAACCAGACACACTAAAGCCTGGCTACCCATGATATAAACAATACAGCAAAATCTGACACATTTCTGTCAGCTCATAATTTAATTACAATTCAGTTCAGTTTTATTTGTCTAGTGCCAAATCATAGCAAAGGGCACTTTTCTTATAGATAAACCAATTATTCCCACCAAGAGCAAGCTCTAAGGCGACTGTAGTGAGGAAACACTTCCTTCGTAAAACTTACTTTTAACAGGGTAATATCTATATCATCTCACCCAGCCATAATGTACAGCCACTACTGATGCATACAGCACTGTGAGACAGTGTTGTCCGCTCAGCTGCTAACTTACAAGGTAAACCCGGCAAGAATGACTGTGTAATACAATAGGGCTGAGTTTCACCAACAAGGATTCATTTTTAAACCTCATCAAAACATCACTTAACTTAAATCATGTTGTACCAAACTTTTAAATTAGGTTAAAATGGAGAAAGATTAAATTTAAACCTCTCTTTAAACTTTTAGCTTTTATTCTAAACATATTAAATTCTGTTGCACCAAAACTTTTAACTCCAATTTAAAATGTCATCTGGAATCAACTTAAACACGACACTACAAGTCTCACACCTGAAGAGGTTTAAATTTTAAAATGGTCACTGTTTTTGGATGGATTGAGGAAAAAAGTTCCTTGAGGGAACAACCTGAACCCAATTGAGTTTTATGATGTGTCTCTTCTTTCTTTCACTTCAGTTGATCTATTAAAACATTCTGCCAGCTGCTGCAAGTCAGATTCTTTTTCTATACCGAGCAGTTTCTACATCTTCTGTTATTTGGCCAGATTGCTCCATTAATTCATCCAATATGTTTTTCTCAAAGGAGGAGAAATACAAGATTCTCTCCCGAGTCATCACGAGTAGGCAAACTAACTTTTAAGCTGGCTAGCAAAAAATATAACTATACAGAGCAGCTGAAAGTTAACAGTTTCTTTTATACTTACTCGGTTTGGACAGCATTCAAATTTATGTTTTTATTTATACATCTCCATATTGATTAAACTATTTAATTTTGGTTTACATAAATACATTTGGATGTACTTGTGCTTCATTTTAAATCATTTTAATCATTTTAAACCTTGTTTTGTTTAACTCTGATTAGAACTTAGATTAAATTAATCTTTGTTGCACCATATTTCAGTTAAAAATAATAAGATTGTACTTGTAAAAAGAAGAATGTCACTGCACACTTTCATAAGTGCTACTGTATATTTAAACTCAAAATGAAAATGAAACTAAAACTGTTTTGCCCAGATTCCCTCTTTGATATTTTCTTCTCTTAGCCTTCGAAATTTCCCCACTGTGGGACTAATAAAGGAATATCTTATCTTATCTTATCTTATCTTAATGTTGCTGTACTGTATGTGAAACTGAGCTCAGTCACTGAAGTCTAGAAAACCTTTGTGTAACATATGTGTGGACGTACTGTTGGCATACTGTCACGACACGTCTGTGTTTATAAATACAACTGTCTGTAGCGTATGCAGATTGTGCATACACACATCTGGCTCGAGGGCAGTGTGGTGGCTCAGTGGTTAGCACTATCACCTCACAGCTAGAAGGCTGTTACTTTGATTCTCTCTGTGTGTGTGTGTGTGTGTGTGTGTGTGTGTGTGTGTGTGTGTGTGTGTGTGTGTGTGTGGTTTCTG
>JAJHUR010023688.1:1674-30494 GCA_027495735.1 Lutjanus campechanus | reverse complement strand
TATTTTATTTTCTTTAAGTGGGCCTTTTTTGAGCAGCTAAAATACCTTTTGTTGCTGACCCTGTCCACAGCAGTAGCATACACTGAAAAGTACTTCATACCAGTTTAGATAATCTGAACTATCCCTTTAATGTAATTTGAATTTTATTTTATTTTTGTAAAATGTCTAAATTAAGTTCTTGATTCGATGAGTCATCTTACCATGGGACCTGGGGGTCCCGTCTGGCCGGGTGGTCCATTTAAACCCTGCTCACCCTGAGAGACAGACACACAGACAGAAATAAGTCAGTCTCCATCTTTTTTTTACGCTCCACTTCCACTACGTCAATCTTTACTCGCTGACTTACAGCAGGGCCGGGGATCCCTCGTAAACCCTGAGGACCAGGTTTCCCGGGATGTCCCTGGCCACCTACAGGCCCCGTCTTTCCTATGGGACCCTCCAAACCGGGAGCGCCCTGAAACAGACAGAGACCTGGGTGATCCTCGGGAGCCGTGAGAGATCAGACATTGTTATTCACAGAGCTGTTTCTACCTCTCACCTTCGCTCCTTTCAGGCCCGCCTTTCCCTCCTTGCCTGGTTTTCCCAAGTGGCCCTGAAGAACAGCATTTTAAAACATTTTAACCTGAATCTGTCATACAGATGCATTGATGCACAAACACACAGACACACTGTGAGAATGCATTAAGAGAGAGAAAAAAAAAACCTCAACCTCATCCTGACAGGGCAGGAGGGTTTAATGTGTTACTTAAATAAACAGGAGAAAATGAGGATTCTGGATGAATCAGAGGTGCACAAAAACCACACAAACCCTTCGGCCAGGAGGTCCAGAGGGTCCAGGTTCTCCTGCCGCTCCTGGTGGTCCCTGGATGAAATGAAAAGAAAGTATTACATGACCAGTCACTGCATTGTATGATGACAGCTTCTTTCTCGGTCATGAATTAAAGAATGACATGGTGTTTGACGTAGAGGGGAGGAGCTTACAGATTTCCCAGGGTCTCCTGTGTCTCCTTTAGACCCCGGCAGACCATCCACACCCTGACGAGAAAAGAAAAATAGTCGGCAGAAGAAAACTACACGTCTTTTGCTCCATAAAATAAAGTCGAAGACATCTTTACTGCGACATAACAGCCATGTGTTGACTTTGACACAAGTATTAAACATCTTAAAGAAGAGTTTGAAGAAGAAGCGGAAGAGGAGGACGAGCAGAAAGACGAGGGACTCACATTGGGTCCAGCCTCTCCCTGCTGCCCGAGGTCCCCTGTGACACCGATAGGACCCTGAGGAGGGAAAGAGAGCTTGAGCTAGCATAGAATTATATGATTATACATATTGATGTCATTTAAAGGTAGCTTAACCACCAAATTGCATGGATTTCAAAAGTCCAGAGCTGAGATGGAAGTTAAGGCTCTTTCAGACACAATGCAAGCACAGCATTATATTGTACAGCATAGAGCTGCAGGCAATAAATGTGTTTTTAATCGTGTACAAAGGCAGAGAGCAACAACTACGGGAGTGAAGAGTTCAGACAAACTTCTTTCAGCTTTCTCGTCCATTTACATTACTTTGTTTAATAAAAATAAACTGCCAGGCGTCCATCATCTACATATATATTTATATCAGCATTATTTATTATAAAAAAAAGCACAATTTGATATGTTTAAATATGTAATTTAAAGATAGATTAACAACCAAATTGCAGGGAGTTCGCCAGAGCTGAGACGGCAGTTGAGGCTCTTTCAGATAAAACATGATTCCCAGGGTTCAACGCACATTTGACTATGTGTTCAGAGAAGTTACGACAGAGCGAAACAGGCAGCGTTTGAAGAACTTGTCATGTGTTGTTGCCAGGGAAGCGCTAAACCATACAACAAACATAAGCTGTTTAACATCGAGGCTGCACACATTCCCAACAAGCAATCTGTTAAAACACATCTGATATGCCTACTTGATTGGAAACGTTTCCAACATGGGGCTTTCCTCTCAAAAGTCCTGATGCAAGCGTAAACTTGTGTTGTACAGTTCAGGGAATTCAGACACACACAACATTAGCTTTTCCTCCATTTTACCTTCCATATGTGGCTGGCTGTCTCATTGGCCATGCAGGTATTCCCCACAGTGTTAAGCACAGAGATCTGCTAAGCTGGTTAGGTTTAGCAGGAGTTTAGCAGGGTTATTCTTCCATCATTATTGGATTTATTTATTTAGTTTTTTTTTTTTTAATTTTGAGATAACAGCGAGGGAAGCATTTTGTTTTAGCTTTAGCTGAGACTAACTCAACACATGGCCTATAGCTCTCTTTCTTTAGGTGTTTAGTTGACCATCTCTCTCTCTGGTAAAGAGCGTATTAACTACAACAGCAGCTTCAAAGTCCAAAGATGACCAAAGCCAGGCGGCAGATATTGTGGTTTGTCTCGCTTTTCCATTCTGCAGTTAGTGCAAATCTAAAAACACTGTTTTTTACAGCATTCATACATTTCTATGGCTTAATATTTTTATATCATAAAAACAGATGTCAAAATATCAGATTCTACTCTTAACTGCAGCTACTGTGTTTGTTCTTTCCTGTGCAGAGTGTATTAAAGTACATTATAGTACTGTGAGAAAACTGTGAAAAACTGTATTGTACACTTGTATAATGTGGGTTAAAAGTGTAGTACGGTGTTTTGTATTGCATTGTATTGTACAATATCTAACAGTACAGTACTAAGACTGGTTTTTCATGCAGTTGTTTCTCACAGCGTTGCCCTTGGCTCCATCCTCCCCTGAGGGGCCCCTGGCTCCTGGAGGACCAGCTGCTCCTGAAGGGCCTGTGTCTCCCTTCTCCCCCTGGTCTCCTTTTTCTCCCTAAAGTAGCAGAGTGAGCGATTACGAGGACAATGACAGAGGAGAAGAGCAAGGGAAGGTTAACAACTGAAGATGGTGGGAGCAACTTTGAAGACGTCTTTGATCAACATAAAGCAAAAAAAATAAACTCACCGGCCTTCCTGGAACACCGACTGAACCGGGGTCACCTGCCTCGCCATCCTCCCCCTTAGAGAGACAGAAACTATGGGTAAGAAATCCCAGAAAGAGACAATGTCTGTAGTCAAAATGTGTCACTGTCCAGTTCTTTACCTTCTCTCCAACAACACCTGGCTGTCCTATCATCCCGGGTCGACCATTCGGCCCCTGGACAACACAGTCGAGATCACAGTATGTTGTCAGAATACAAAACAAGTGCTTGACTGAATGAGGATTCATTAATATTACTGTCAGACTTACCTGTCCCCCGATAGGTCCTTGAGGACCATTAGGGCCTTGTTGACCAGGTGGACCCTAAAACCAGGTAATTAATGTGGCAGAAAGACATTATTGATTTATTCATTTGTGCAAATGAGGGAAAATGTGATCTTTAAACAGGATATGAGCTCACCATTAGTCCCACATGTCCACTCTCACCCTTCTCTCCTGGCAGGCCGGGCATGCCCTTAGAAAACAGACAGAGGATTAAAGTTCACTCCATCTATTCAGGAGACATCACTTCAACGATCTGCACCCTGACTGCTGTACAAATCTCACCTGTAATCCTATTGGTCCTCTAGCACCCTTGAAGCCACGGAGTCCCTCATCTCCTTTCGGTCCGTACATGCCCTGCTGGCCCCGAGGACCCGCCTGTCCATCTCCACCCTGAGACACACAGGAGAGTTAAGAGTGAGCGTCTTTATGACTTTTAAATGATGATGAAGGGTCATGGAGTGTTATTATTTGATATAACTGACAGAAAGGCAGGTTTGTTAAAAAAAAATAATAAAGGGTGATGTTTTTATAGGCTGGATTTTTTAGACCCATTTTTAAACCCGTTTTGAGTAGTGACCTTGTTAGTTTAGCAGTAAATGTACAGTGCAGGTTTGTCTGTTCATACAGGGTGAAGATTCAAAGTAAACCAGTGTTGTTTCCCAACTGCTAGAAAAAGTTTCATGGGGCGTCACTAATGGCAACCAGCTAAGTATCCCACCTACGTTTAGTGGGTGCTATCCGCAGTGGAAAACAAAGTAGAGCAAAGTACCTGGTACCAAAACTGAGTAAAGTTGAGTTTGAGCCGTACCACTGGTAGAAACAGCATTAGGTTAAGAAGTCACTTAAGCTGAGGTCACTTCTTAAAGCAAGTCTGTTCAATTGGCAGCCTTTTAACAACCTTAATGCGGTCTTTTATAAATATTTTATTTTATGATTTTATGATTTTATATAAATAACCTGCTAACATTCTAAGTTTATGGCTATTTACATTGTTTATTAGAATATCATCATTTCATTAGTAGGCTAATTGGGCCATTCATTGGTTAGACACTTATCATTTTAAAATGTTTTTAGGGGTCAAACTGAATTTAGAAACATGTTAAATGCAACAATGTGTTTATTAAAACAACAAGCCACTTCTAAACAAGGATTAAAGGGTGTTATGTTGTACTTTTGCACATAATGTGAAAGTTGGTAAAGTGGAGAGAAAAAAAATAAAAAGGTGCACTGTTTTAAGTTCCTTAAATCAATAGTTTGACTTTTTCGTAAATACAGTTATTGGCTTTCTTGCTGAGAGTTTTATGAAGACTGATACCATAAGCCTCAGCCAGCAGCCAGTTAGCCTAGCTTAGCACAAAGACTGGAAACAGGGGTAAACCGCAAGCCTGGCTTTATCCAAGGGTAACAAAGTGCACCTATGAGAACCTCTAAAACTCAGCAATTATCACATTAAATGGTATCTAATTTGTTTAAGTTGTACAAAGACCTTAATGTAAGAACAAAAAGTTGTAGTTGTGCAGGTGGTTATATGGGGGCCTATTCCTGGGCCAGGAGTACTGACTTCTTATAGTCTCTGCAGGTTTCCAGGCTACCTCATGGTGACATGTATCCCCCTAAAACCACAAACTGTAATCTAATCTCTTTTAATCTAACTGTCTCCTGGTTGTAGCTTCATATTTAACAGGCAGACATGAGAGAGATATTGATCCTCTCTTCTAACTCTCAACAAAAAAAAACTAATAAACATACCTCACAAAAAATGAATGCATTACGAGTCCAAAATAAACATGCAAACCAGAGCTACATAAACCAGACAGTGAGTGTGAAAAACAGAAGTTTTCTTAGTCTAAGAAATTTTGACTTGTGGGATTCATGAGCTTCTCATCATATTTTGCTGGAGTGAGATTTGATTTCTTTTAGTTTTCAAGACACTGAAGAAAGATGAAGAGAATACACAAAGAAGAGCAGACTCACTGGAGGTCCCGGCTGACCAATAACCCCTTGAGTGCCAGTGGGGCCTGGAGGGCCCTGTGGACAGAGAGGCATGATCAGATGCATTCTGGTTATATAGTACAGTCCATATTGATGCAGTTCTCCAGCTCCAGACTCACCGCTTCGCCTTTATCTCCTTTGCTGCCTTTCTGCCCTGGTTCTCCTTGTTCTCCCTGTGGATGCGCAGAGGACACACAATTTATTGCCACAGAACAAACACACTCGCTCTCTGACTCAAAGACACCCTCAGTTTTACCTTATCCCCGTCGTCTCCTGGTGGTCCTGCAGGGCCCGTAGCCCCAGGCATCCCTACAGGTCCCTGGTCCCCATCTTGACCTGCTGGTCCAATAGGACCCTTCTCTCCCTGGAACACACACACACACACACACATGAAACACACGTTAATCTACAGTCAAGCGAAATATACAAATGCAGACATTAAAAAAACAACTCATCCAAATGGATGTTTCCTTTGTAGTTTTCTTTCCATCGTGAATTTTTACTTTCAAAGAAGAGGGTCAATAAAATGGAGTGTTAATGAAGTAAATTAAGTCTAAAGGGAAATAAAAGGAACATGTAGAAAAAAGGACTTGGATATAATTACAGGCTCGCCCTTCTCTCCCATTGGTCCAGGTCCTCCAAGTGCTCCGCCCCGACCAGGCTGTCCGATGGCGCCTGCTGCTCCTGGAGGGCCTCTCTCACCTGTCGGCCCCTGTAGATAGACAGGACATGTTGGTTCATGAGCTTCTTGAAATTTAAAAGTACTGAGGCAACAAAGACTCAAAGCGGATGCATAGAAACTGCTGAAATCATAAACATATTTTACCGATTGCAATTATAATACATCAAAAAAATTATCATTTTTATGTGAATTTGTTCAGTGGAAATGGACTGATCAGGGTCTCACTGGAGTTGCTTCAAAATGTTGCAAATATTGCACTGAAAACATGCTCAGCTAAAGATATACAGAATGCTTTCATTTCACAAACAAAATAAATGATTTTTAGAGGACATCCTGAACATGAACTGTAGTAACAACAGAGATTATTGTGACTCACGATGGCTCCTGGGGATCCACTAGGTCCTGATCCTCCTTTCAGACCAGGAGGTCCCTGCAAAGATCACACATAATTTATCACATGATGATGTGTAACAGTGTTTTTCCAATTTTTTTTCCAACCGGCAACAAAGGGCCGCATGCTTGAATCGAATGGGGCGCATCCCCGACCAAGTGAGCTATCCGGTCACCCCACTGGGAAGGTTTTTAAAGGAATATTTTTTTAGTATATGGACTTTGCCTCTGTCTTGGGATATTAGTGTGTACAAAGTACGGATATATCAAATTAAAAAGTCATTCATAACTTTTTGTATAACTGCATATTGCAATAATAATGTATGGTTGTCATGAAATCCCATAGCACACCTGGACCTATTGGTGTATGATATTAATGAATCAAGCAGCTTGTATGGAGCATGGTATATGTGTGTGTGTTACCATGATGCCAGGGGCTCCTCTGCTCCCCCTGAACCCTTTCAGCCCTGCAGGACCGCTCTTCCCAGATGTCCCTGGTAAACCTGGATCTCCCTGAAAAGATTAAAAAAAAGAAAACATTGTAAAATCAAAACACAAATGACAACACTACAATGATGATGATCAGTGTTTATGTGTGTGTGTGTGAGACTGTGTGAACCCACCTTTCCTCCTTCCTTCCCAGCAGCCCCAGGTAAGCCATGCTCCCCAGGTACACCTGGTGCCCCTGGGTGACCGCGGTCACCTGTTGGACCGGGTTCACCTGATTTGCCCTGAAACATACCCGAGTGACACAGTCAATTACACACAACACAACACAACACAACACAGCCGACATGAAGCACAACAAAGGCAGAAGAAATATTACAGCTTCACAGCTCACCTGTGGCCCAACAACACCTGAGGGTCCTGGAGGTCCCGTCTTCCCTTGGAATCCCTGCAGTCACAGAAGAAGATGAGTAGAAAACATATTTTGGTGTTTGTGTCTGAAGACCATTTCCCAAAGACAAAGTGCAGAAACTGATGACCTCATTTGACATTTGACCTCCTCACTCACCGGCTCTCCCCGTTGACCTGGGTGACCTGGAAGTCCGTCCTTCCCGGCAGGACCCTACACACACACACACACACGGATAAAAAACCACATATATCCCAAGAACAAGACGTGAAATTAATGGGTGCCAAAGATAAAGAGTGACCTCCAAAGTTTATGTAATGTCTGCAAAGATAAAGACGAGGGGCAGAAAAATGGTCTGAATAATCACAAGTACCGTTGGAGAATTTCACCCTGCTACCATTTTAATCATTGAGCTGTCAAATATTCAAAGATAAATGCAGGAACGGACCCCTGCAGGCCACTGCAGCTGAGTCATAGCAGCATGTGGACTTCTTAGTGCATTCTCAGTCGGAAGAAATTGACAGAAAATGAAAGAGTACGACACCTGAAGCAGTGTGAAATACTGGCACCATGCAGCCTGCACTACAATAAAATTCAGTACCAGCCAAGGCACAATATTTTTTTTTATTTTTACCAAGCCAATCCCTGATACCCCACCTTTCAGACATTGTGTCAGGGACCTGTTCACTGGAAAAATCAGATCACTTAGAGGTCAAACTCATCTGTTTGCTATGGTTTGGGACCTTTAGAAATTGTATTTTATGGAGGATTGTATTTTCACTGTGAAGGTCTCCTGCTCTTGTTTTATTTATTTATTTTTTTCAATATATAACTTTGAGATTTTAGGCTGACCTACACCATTTCCTAACATACGTGAGCGAGTGAAATGTAAAAAATTTACCAGATATTTTGCGAGTGATGTAGCAGCGGCCCAGCTTGTGAATTCTAGTTCTGCAAATGAGTGAGTTAATTGTTGGAGTTATTTTGATGATAAATTGTAATATTCGTAAGTCAGCCTTGTTTCTATATAGTTGGGGGACAGTTTATTTACTTGTAACTCCCCAAATCTCCCCGTTTTCTATCCAACCTTGTCCTATTTAAGGATATTCCCATTAAAAGCGCTCTGTGGATCACACAAGATGTGCCGCTTCTCAACATTGTTAATGAGTCTCTCATTGTCCCTGTTGACTGCTTTGATGACGGGAAACCAAGAAATCAATGATGTCAGTGTCGACTTTGACCATTTTGACCAAAGAAGACAGTTGGAAGGTGAAGCAAGTGGGCGAAACCTTGCAAAAACAAGAACCAGGACGAAGGTTTTTCAAACAAGCGGCACGTTGCTTTGCCTGTTCACTGGTGCATGGAACAAATTAGGACATTTTTTTATTTAAAAAAAAAAGAAACAATCTGATGTTCACTCGCTCGTTTGTTTGCATCACTTCCAGTTAGGAAGCGGTGTTAGACTTGGTTTGTTCTTGTCTTAACTAAAAATGAATAAGAATCATTTAGAAAATAATAATAAAAGTGATTTGGAGAGAAAGAAGAAGATGGATTAGTTAGTAAAAAGGCAACATATAATTTAAATAAATAATTTGACCCCCCCCCCCCAAAAAAAAAAAAAAAAGATGATTGGGCAGATCGGAGTAGTGGTGGTGGAATAAATCGTTATATAGAGCATCGACTAATGAATCAATTCCAAATTTGTGTTTGTGCATGTGAAGGTGTGTTCTGTGACAACTCACGCTTGATCCTTTAGGTCCTGGCTCTCCATTTCTTCCTTGTGGCCCTTGAGGTCCCTAAAAAGCATAACCGGACAAAATAACAGGCAATCAATCAATTAGTAAGGGATGATGTGTATATGAATAAACCCAGACAGGGTGATACAGGACAGGGTTTATTTTGCAATAATGACCTGCTTGCTGCACATTATTCTGTTTATTACATGGTCACTTACAAATAAATCAATATTTGACACAAAATATTAATTTAAATGTATCTTATTGGTTTAAAAATTATTTTATTGCTCCTCCAGAGTCAATAATTAGAACTGCGTCTATTGCAGCAGTCTATTATACATAGCAACAGTCTGTTATTCGGAAATAACAGCCCTTAGTATGCCGTAACTGACCAATCAGAACCACGCATTTAACAAAGCCATGTAATCATAAATACACAGGGTTCTTTTTACCTTGTCTCCAGGAGATCCCGGGGGCCCATCGTGTCCTGAGGCACCCTGTGGAAATGTAGGAGGGAGGACGAACATGAAGGTGGTGACAGATAGAAACTGCTGAAGCACAGCTAATTGAGCGAGTGAATTCATCCATCAACAATGACTGACGGGATGTTACTATTGGCTGAGAGGGGAGTCAGCTGACCTTTTCTCCTGGTTTCCCTGTGGGCCCTTTTGCCCCTCTGGCACCTCGTGCACCCTGTCACAGAAGAAACACCGTGTGAGACTAAACGCAGGACAGCCATGAACTTTTACTGACCCGAGACAGATGGAGTCCAGTTCAGTAGGAAGTGACTCACAGTACAGTGAACTTTCAGGTTACTGGTTCAGTGAACACAGGCATGACTCAGCCATCTGTAAACTTGTGTTAAAATAGGAGATGCCTAGTAATTATGAAGGCTAACATCAGTAACATATCTCAGGTACATTGTTAAAACCTTTGAAAAATAGAAATTGTTTGAATTATTTAAACATGACAGACTTTTGGCAGTTTGGAGGTAAGTGGAAACAAGCTGTAAACAACACTCACATATTATGGTAATTTACGTTTGTGCGCATCCTCAGAAATTAACATTATGCATGCACAAACGCAAACGTGTGGTTAAACAGCAAGTATATCTTCAGCCTAAGTGAAGTGGATATAGCTTTTGGGTCTGAATGTGAAGCCACTGCAGAACTGCCTTAAACCTGCAGTCTTTCTGATGACCATCGGGGGGGAGACTCCACTGGCTGCAAAAAGAAGTTGGATCGTTTGAAAGTCTATGAGAAAATGAACACATTTCTAACTTGATTTATCACCTCAATAAACAGTTTCCTAATGAGTTTATGGTCTCAATTGCTAGTTTCAAGTCTTCTTCAGTACAGCATGATGTAGCAAATACTTTTCAGGGCCTTGTAATTGGGAAGTCAATACTATGCCAACCTCCTCAGCTTCAGCCCGTCATTCAAATATGGTCACTTTTGGCTCCAAAAAAACAAAAACAAAATGGCAAAAGCCATAATGACGAACACAAAGCTTCAGAATAGTAGTCGACAAACTAACGGGCGATGTCATGATGGCTACCTCCACTTCTCTTATACAGTCTATCTGCTGTTTGATGCTGAGCAGCTAGTGTACAGTGAGTTTTTAGAGCTTTTTCGACCAAAACAACTATATGAGAGCGATGAGAGTGAACCACAACACTTAAGTCACAGGCTGAACAGCAAAAACAATGTGATGTGCTGAAAAAGTCATTCAAGTTAAGGCTAATTTATTCCCCGTTTTAAGTTCAAAAATCCATTTCAAACCGCCGATATAACCGTCACTGCCCACATACTTTCTTTATGCTGACATCAGTGTTGAGCATTACACCCACTAGAGGGCGCCATTCAGAGTCAAAAGTTACCTCATAAGAAGAAAAGGAAGAGTCCAAAGTTTCTGACAACAAACATGGCAACACTAGAGGAAGTTGTAATAATGAACCTCTTGAGAAACAAGCAAAAGCAGAGGCAATGTTGTAGACGGTGTTGGTCTGTGCAGCCATTATATTCATTGTGGCACGTGAACTTCTTTGTCACGTTCTGTAGTCATGTCTTAAGGGAGATAATTATCTGTGGCTTTGCCACTATGAGCAACCTTTATTACTTTACACCAGAGTTTCCCAAAGTGGCAAATCATTACCTACTGAATGAGGGAAAGTTATGAGACACAGCACTCACGTTTGGACCCCTCTGGCCTGCACCTCCGGGTTGTCCCGCAGGACCCTGGTTAATAACAAAGAGACAGGATATTAATGGGAAAAGCCTGCGTTCTTCACATTACATCATCATGACTTTAAACCTTCTACTCACCTTCTTTCCTTTCTCTCCTGCAGTTCCCACTACACCAGGAAATCCATCAGAGCCCTGAGGAGGAGGACAGAAAACGCATTCATTTAGTTTAAATTATATCTGTAACTTGCTTAGATTCATCCAATCAATCATTGATTATTTTTGTTATTTTACCTTTGGTCCCTGTCGTCCTGGATATCCTGGCAGCCCAGGAACTCCCAGTTTCCCCTAAAAAAAAAGAGAGAAAGTGAGACTCTTAACAACATTTACAGGGTTTTTTTTGCACTTTGCATTCAGTTATGCTGCACCTAACTATTCTGATTATCAATTAACCTGTCAGTCATTCGCAATTAAATGATTTGTTATTCAGTACATTAAAATGTCCAAAAATGGTGAAAAATCACTGTTGATCAATGTTTTTGAAAGCCTAAGATGAGGACCTAAAATGTCTCCTTCTGTCCACAACCCAAAGTTATTCAGTTTACTGTCATAGAGGACTAAAAAGCAGAAAATATTCACATTTAAGAAACTGAAATCAGAGAATTTGGTCTTTTTTTTACTTTGAAAAATTACTTAAAATGATTAATTAATTATCAAAAGAGGATTATATTAATTGACAACTAATCGATTAATTGTTGTAATTGTTGCAGCTCTACATTTAATATAATTACTTCTGTACTGTACCTTCTCTCCAGCAATACCAGAAGCGCCAGCTTCTCCTTGAGGGCCCATCTGGCCTTTGGGCCCCTCAGGTCCATCTTCTCCTCGGCTACCTGGAGCTCCGTTGTCTCCAACGTCCCCCTTTGCTCCCATCTCCCCTTTGGACCCTGGGAAACCATCCTCTCCCTGTGGTCAAAATACAGTTAAACAACAATATAAAATCACAGATGGTAGTGGAACAACAGCATGCATACTTTTGTTGATGTGATATTTTCAGACAACAAAACATCCTGAATGTGCACAGACGCCATCACTTTTCTGTCTCTCACCTTCTCGCCTTTGCTTCCCTTTAATCCTCTGATTCCATCTGCTCCCTGTCAAACAGGAGAAAAAACACAAACTGGAAGTAAACAACGAAACAGAAAACACATGATAGAATATCGCTGGCTGTTCACAACATCTTCATGAGGTGACAAGCATATCTAAGTGCTGGCTGGTTTTGCAATAAACCACAATGATCTGTTTAATTATTTGGCTGGAATATGGCTGGGTGGTCACATCCTGGGAAAAAGTTAACTGAAGTTAACTAAAACAGCAGCCTTATTTTCAGATGGACGAGCATGTTTTTCTTTTAATTTACTGAATGGCACTTCCTCAGCCATTAGAGGACCATGAATACATCATGTGATATTAAAGCCAGAGGATCAGTAAAAGAGTCACAAGCTTTTTACCCAGTAGCAGTAATATGTCGTGTTTGCATTTCCTACCTTAACCCCTCGTTGTCCAGGGTATCCAACAGGCCCCTGCACTCCTACAGGACCCTACAAATGAACACATATGCATTAAAGGAACAGTTTCACATGAAGGAAGATATGCTTAGTCGATGCCTTTCTTCAAGTTCAATGAGAAGGTTGATGCCACTCTGATGTCTGTCTGTTCAGATGACGTTACAGCCAGTAGCCTGTAGGTTAGCTTAGCACAACAGGGTTTCTGCCAGTGTACTGCCAGCCTGGTGGCCCACTAGGCCTAAAGTGACCCCCTGTCAGACGTATCGGGGATTACGATTCAGACTTTTATGTTATGTTGAAACCGAGCGTTTGTTACAGCTTCCTTGACTCTCCGCTCATCCTCTGCTGTGTTTCTGCTGTTGTTACGGTGCAGATGTCACTGATGATGTGCTGTCAGGTTCATGTAGCACAATGACACGATTCTCTCTATATATTTAAGTCTATTAATTGTACTGCTGTAATGTTATTTCAGTAATTAGCCTGTTTGGAAATTTAGCTAACAGGCTAGCCTAGCTACTGTGCCCTGCATTACTGTGAACACATAGTTCACATGGTTACTGCAACAGTTGTTTAGTCTTTACACAGTCACACGGAGAGCATGCTGATCTAATTTTACATAATTTAATTTCATTTGTTTTAGTTTAATCTGCAAAAACCCAAAAGTGAAACTGGAAATATTGCCTTATAGTTGTATGACTCAAACAACCAGTCAAGTTTTAGATTAGATCCATGTCTATCCCAGAGACCCAAAGAATATGTGTTGCAGACTTTGAAGGAATCCAATAAAAGGCATGCTGTTTTCACTTAGAGACTATTTTTACAGAGGAGTGAGAGAGAGCTTTGTCACACAGTGGAACAACAATCACCTGGAGCTCAAGATCAGCTAAAACCAATGAGCCTGTGGTGGACTTCAATGCTTCAAATCTGGATGTTGCAATAAGGAAGCTACAAACTCTTAAACGCGGATGCTTCACACACATCCTAAAACCGATAGCCCAGAAGATCTATACAACCACCACAGGTTCAAGGTAAACATGCAAGAGTAGTGTCACCAATAATAGAACAATTAAAAAAAAATCAAACTGCAAATTATTTTGACAGATATTGCAATGATGCGATATGACTTTTGCATGGATGTTAAAATGGTATTTTGACGCACAGTTTGCCTTAAACAAATACTGCATCTCCTGTGATTTGAAATTTGCAGTAGGCTTTACTGCTATTTTGATAAAAAATCTGATTCAGCCCTAGTCATCAATTTAGTATCAGACCCAATGTGAAATATGGTCACAATCTCCGCTTCTGTTCCTGGGTTATGGCACTGAATCATGACCAGACAAGTGTTTTTGCAGAATATTATGATGTCACAGTAAAGTTGACCTTTGACCTTTTAGATATAAAATGTCATCGCATCCTTTTAGACATAATTAGAATTCTTGAATTATGGCCAAAAACATGATTTATGAGGTCACAGTGACCTTTGACCACCAAATGCAAATCGGTTCATCCTCCTCGAGTCCAAATGTGAAGAATTTCCCTCAAGGCGCTCCTGAGATATCACGTTCACGGGAACGGGACAGACGGACAGACAACCTGAAAACATAACGCCTCTGGCTACGTCTGTCACTGGCACAGAGACATAAAAATGACAAACTGTGGGAGCTAGGAGCACTTGGCAAGAAAGCAATAAAGCATACTTCCAGAAATGTCAAACCACTCCCTGATACCTCAACTGCAACAACAGCCACACAACATGCATCGAACACAAACACAAACATAGATACGTATATGCATCCAGCAGACTTACCGGCAATCCTTTTTCTCCTGGAGTACCTTCTCTTCCAGGATGACCCTATTGACAAGAGGATAATATCTGTAGTTTGGCAGGTAGTTGTGATGTTACTGTTAGGATTAAGGAGTAGGGAATGCATTATGTCAATACGAGTCTGCAGACGTGAGCACAAACATGCATGTACTTACTGGGGGCCCGTCGTTTCCAGGTAAG
This sequence comes from Lutjanus campechanus, assembly GCA_027495735.1. NCBI lineage: Eukaryota > Metazoa > Chordata > Actinopteri > Lutjaniformes > Lutjanidae > Lutjanus > Lutjanus campechanus. The sequence continues at coordinate 15,806 of JAJHUR010023688.1, read as the reverse complement.
CCCTGCACCCCTTTCTTCCCTTGAGGTCCCTATGAGACAAAAGTCAGATGGTGAAGCACCTACTGCAATGTCACCATAAGTTCCAGATGCAACCACCAGAGATTTGCAAAGTTTTTAATCAAGTATTTTTGTATAGAGATGCCTCAGTTTTCTTAAAGATACACAGAATGGTGTAATGATATTGTAACCAAGAGTATTGGGCTCATCTAACTGTATAAATCAATAAGGAAACAATAAAACAACATGCAGCAAAAGGCCGCAAGCTGGAACCAAACCCAAAGCCACTGCTGAGGATCCAGCCTCCGCTACTGGGATGCTACCAGCTGAGCTACTGGGTGCCTAAACTTATCTATTTAAAAATGATTTATTTTGAAAATTACAAGCAAATGGACGGCTTTACAAGAATATAATAGATACAGAAATCTAAGTTGTTGGAGAAACTCACAAAAGATGAAATTCTAAATAGTTTACTACTATTGATGTATGCATATTACAGTGGAAGTTGTGGCTATTCAGAAGGTTAATGTTTTGACTAGAGCAGCAACAATTCATATATTTATCGATTATGGATCAATTATTAAATTAATCACCAGCTATTTTGAAAATCAATAAATCTTATTGGGCTTTGTGAGACACAGATCAACATGTTTTACCATTTCCTACTAATCCAACTAATCAAATGATTGAAAAAAATAATTGGACAGGATAATCGACCATGAAAATAATCATTAGTTGCAGCCCAAGTTTTGGCATAGAGCTGGTTAGATTGGCCCAGTAACTGAATTTAATCCATGTTCAATTTTTCAGGTTTCTAACAAACAAATTTAATGAACACTGGTTCAGAATCAAGAGAGTGAAGTCCGCATCGCTGATTTGTTCACCAGTGGTCCTTGAATGCTCCAAATGGCGACCACGCAGGCGCATAGTGAGGCGGCCAAGCTAACGAAACAGGGACTTACTCATCCCATATTGTGCCTGACTTTAGTGGATCTTAACATATCGGGTGTGGAATAAATCTGCAGATGCTCAGGTTTAAGATGAGACGAAACTTTACTTTTTAGTTGAATATAGGCAGGGGAGAGAGAAAGAAAAAGACATGCAGCAAAGGGTTGTAATCAAACCCTGGGTGAGGACTCAGTACACAGGCTGAATTCCAAAATGTGGCTGGCAACAGACTAGTAGGTAAGGCTTGTTTTTAGCCTAACAGTTGATGACTTGTGGCCCCTACCAGCTGGGTAAGAGGAGCGAGGTGTCAACAGTGGGTATAAAACAGAGCAGTCATTAAAGTAGGCCGACACCTGGTGGAGATAAATATAACTATAAGTGTCTGACCTTCTCGCCTGGCAGTCCCACTAATCCTTGAGGACCAGGGAAACCCTGTATAGGAAAGAGGGAGCATTAGTATATATGTGCATGCATTTATGAAACTGATTTATTTTGGTGAGTGTCTTTTCTCTGCTCGTACCAGGATTCCAGGGTTGCCTTGCTGTCCAGGCGCTCCGACGTCCCCTGGCTGTCCCTGTTATAAACAGGGAATTATGTCAGCAGAAGTATTTTTGTTATTAGGTTCTACTGGCTGCCTACTACTTTTGTTATACTCACAAAGTTTCCCTTTGAACCTTGAACCCCATCAATTCCTCGAATGCCCTGTGAAGAGAAAAAGAAAGACAGTTCATGGACCTTTTGTGTCCTCGAGTGCACATATGCGGCCTCCATATCAAAACATCCTGGAAAGCACGGGAGTTTTTTTCGGTAATACAAAAGGGTAGCACACTGGAGGAGAGTGCACAGAGATTGAACTTTATGCTGCTATATTAAAGGGATATTTTAAGTTTTTTGAAGTGGGGCTGTATGAGATACGTAACCATAGCATGGAAACTCAGCAATTAACTGGCATGGACAGACTCGGTCAGCAACAAAATGTATTTTAGCCACCAAAAATTCAATGTTAGTTTAAGTGTGCACTATATTAAGAATATTTTCACTGCTTTACCCTGCCATCAGACAGCCTTTTCTGTCTGGAAACATATTTTTGAATCTATTTCATCCATCTATAATGTCTCCAAAGTCAGTAATTTTACCTTGCAGAGCAGAGTAGTTGCTGGTCTACCAGTGCCTCGATGTGTTTGTTTGTTTATGTTGTTGTGTAATTTCTGTGTTTTAAAAAGGTAGTTTGGATTCAAAGAAGTCACACAATGACAAACCCAAACTAGATGATCGAGGCAGCTGTAGACCAACGACCCCCATCATCTGCGAGGTAAAATGACTGATTTTGTCAAAGAAGTCTGGTGGCTTTGAAGAGAGCGATATAACAGCTGCAGTCTCCTGTCAGAAAAGGCTGTCTAACAACAAGGTAAAGTGGTGAAAATATTCTGAAAATAGCATACAATTAAACTAATACTGATAATACACTGGTTATGCAATGAGTATGAATAAGAATAAAAACACAAACTTTCATTTTCACTTTAATTTCCCTTTAATTTCTCTATGTGGGGTTTATTTTCTGGCTGCAGGTTTTTCCTGTCAAATGAAAAAAATATTTTCTTTTTCTCTCTGACTACAGAAAAGTTAAAAGCAGTACGATATTTAATTTTTAAATTTTCCTGAGGCTTGTTACACGAGCCCCCTGGAACAACAGCTAAATAAAACTGAAATTTATCAGCCACCCTGTTGGTTTTGGCTCTACCACCCCCTTGCTTGAGGCATTTAATGCTTAATTAATCAACACCAAGCAAAAATATGTATTTAAAAAAAAAAAAAAAGTGCTTCCTCTGTGCGCAATCAGATGGTTACAAGTGCTCGCATGTGTTTCTACAAGTGCAAACATACTGTCGGTTATGCAAACTAGAAAGAGACTGCTTGAGGTGTTTGGACGTGTGAGGTTGAATTTGGCAGAGAGACATTCGTTTTATCTGATGAGATAAGAATTACATAACATCATGTTAACAAATGGAGAACTACAGTGACATCGTGCATTATGCATTATCGTATAGCATAATCTGATCGTGACACCACAGATGGATTTATGTTGGTGGTGAGAAACAGCCTCATTTCATGTGCATGAATAAACACAGAGGAGAGATAGCAGGATAATTACTGGTATCTAATGTCTTTAACTGTTGTCAAGGGTAGAGATTAATGTGTGTGACTGCAGTGCTGTGTGTGTGTGTGCAGAGGTATTTATGAAAGTAAGGTGTAAATTTCACACTCACTGGTTGGCCTGGGGGACCAGGACGTCCTCTGGGGCCATTATGACCTCTGGAACCCTGAAATACACATCACAGTTACATTTAATGACTTAAAATTTCATGCAAGATGGTGAGAGTGTGTGTCCTTATTCTTCTATCATTGTGAGGACCAATTTCAATTTTAGATCTTAGGAGTGAGGACATTTTTGGAAAGTCTGGTCATTTAAGTGAGTTCTTACTTCTTCAAAGTGTTGTTTAAGGACCAAGACTTGGTTTTAGGGTTATGGTAAGGGGGCTACCTAATCTATTATGTTAACATAAAAGTATAGAAGCACACTGCATAGGTATTTGTTCGTGTGTGCAGGTATAATTAAACAGAAATGAAAGTGTGTTTTGGACATTTCAGTTTATTTTGTTTTGTTTACATGTGTAACTGTGTTGATTTACTTCCCTGAAGGCTTATCATGGAATAAAAAGAAAGTCTTTGTCAGATCTCAGTTATAATACTTTGACATGTGGTAAAATTCACATTTTTTTCTTGCTGAGAGCTAGATGAAAAGATCTATACCACTCTCAAGTCATTACGGTAAATTTAATAGCCTTATCACACCACCGTGTGGTACCTTGCCGCCTTCGCTCATTTCAATGAAAGGAAGACGGCAGAGGGGAAGCGCTTTATGTTCACCATGATGAACTTCTGGCAGTAACCTCTGGACTTTCGCCAACCAAACAGAAATAGCAGGCATTGTGGGTCAGACAGAGGTGATCACAGAGCTGTAACACACGCCGCTACCCATGCACCAGGACTATCAAAAGAAAAACTGGACATGGGACAACATTTCTACCAAACTGACATACGAGGTTTAGACTTCTGTGTGCAGTGCACCGACACTATGGTGACGCTCACTGAAGCACCTGTTTGTCATCGCAGCTTTGGACCGCAGCAGCAGTCCAAAGCTGGAGAAATGCTCTTAAAAGCAGGCAGTTGTCAGGGAGGTTACCACATGGCTGTGTGAAAGGGACTCAAGGCTATAGCCAGAATTTGGTTTGCTTAGCTTAGCTCAGAATAAAGACTTGAAAATAAGGGAGGCAGATGGCCTGGCTGTGTCCAAGGAAAAAGCTGCCTACCTAATTACATTTGGACAGAGTCGGGCAAGCTTTTTTCTCCTGTGTCAAGTCTTTATGCTAAGCTAACAAACTGGCTGCTGCGTGGCTGTGGCTTCATATTCACCACACAGACATGAAACTGGTGTTGATCCTCTTATCTAACTCTTTGCAAAAAGTAAAGAAGCATATTTCCTAAAATGTCAAACTATTCCTTTAGGTTAAATATGATGATTCATTCGGTTCATATATGTGTCTGTTTTGATTGTGTGTTGACACTCACAGCATCACCTGGTTGTCCCCTTGGTCCTGATGGCCCCTCAGAGCCCTGTGAAAAACACAAACATTAATACGTTCTGTACATACAAAAACACAAACCTGTGTAAACATGAAACACGGTGACCTCTAACCTTTTCTCCTGGCTCTCCATGGGGACCTACAGGGCCTGGCTTACCCCTGTCTCCCTGAGGAAATACACACATGGAAGTTTACAATTAGTGGCACGAAATATCTTTTGAACACCACTCACTCATTCAACCAGAAAACTTACTTTATGTCCTTTGTTTCCAGGCAGACCTGGAAGGCCATCGAAGCCTCTGTCACCCTGAGAAAAAGAGAGGGAGACTTTAATATTTTGATAAGACAGACCAGTCGGTAATGAACAGCGTGACTGTGACATCAGCTCTTCTTCACCTTCGCTCCGGTCTCTCCTATCGCACCACGACCCCCATCTGCACCACCTCGACCCTGATAAACACACACACAAAGTCAGACATGGAGGAGTCTTCACTGACACACTGTAAATGCCTGAGTTATTGAGAAAATACTATGACAACAGATGACAGAAGACGGTATTTATTGAAAAAAGACTGTAGCAAATAGTCTCACCCTTTTCCCAATTCGTCCGTTCTGACCTGGGATACCCGGAAGTCCCGGAGGACCCTGAGGAGACACGCGTGGAGAAAAAGCGGGTGACAGTCAAGCCGGTTCTCACATGAGTTTAAGCGTTATTGAAATTAGTGAGGGATTGAGTATGTTGCCATGACAACCAGCTGACTCACCGCTGGACCCATGTCTCCGGTGCTCCCCTTCAGCCCAGAAGGACCTTGTGAACCCTGGGAAAAAGATGTTTTCAACATTTAATTGTCTGCTTTGGGATCCATTGTAGTGTATCAATCTTCCTGATATCGCGCCTTTTTCTCACATGAACTCTGAACAATGTCCTGAGAATCAGGTCTGGACGTTCACACATGTAGCTCACAATAGGAGACTGTTCTTGTCAGACATGTTCCCACCTACTGTAAATTCTCCGTTTGGTGTAGGTGAGGGGTAGTGCCTGAATAGAGCGTGCAGGAGGCAGGACGTACCGAGGCTACTGACTCATCTGTAATGATGACTGTGTTTGCGTTGATAGAGATACTTGATCTGTTTGGACGTATTCAAAGTATCAATGAAAGATTGTAAAAGGACTATGCAGGCAAGCAGAAAGTACAAAGCAGCGAGAATCCGTGCACCTTCATCTTGTCATGAACACACCCACTCGCTCACTGAGAATTCTTCAATGATGACCTGCTCTATTCACACATGGGCTCACATGGACGTTACACAGACTTTGTACTGGGGAGCTGGCAGGATAAAGCTTGTTTAATGTCCAGTCCAGCTGATTCAGGCATTTGCATTCTCATGCACAGCTCCTCCAGGTATTGTCTAGACAAGTTCAGGGTTGTAGTGCAATGTGTGAAAGAGACTCTGGACATTTTAAACCCACTAGTGGTGGGTGAGCGATTAAACATTTTGCCAGTAAAAAAAGGTGAAAACCTGTGGCAATAGAGAGGCAGTGAACCAAACCGCTGTGAGACATATGGGGCAACATGTCCCATCTAATTTCTATGACCTTGCCAAGTGCTACTTCACTTTATATTACTTAATCTTGAAAAAAGAAAATACTCCAAGTACATGTTTTCCAGGAGATTAGTCATCCATCATCTGCACCAAAACTGTATCGCATTTATCAGATTTGTACCATAATTTTAACAACTGTACAATTTACAATAAATAATTCAACAAAAGGCTGAATGTACAATGATTTTGACATTTCCATAAACCCACTACAAAATCTTGTTTGAGAGCAACCAATCACATCAACACCACACTGACTGAGCAGGCGGTAAGGCAGTGACACAGTGTGTAGATCTGGTGCTTTTATTTTGACGGGTTAACAACAGTGAGCGATTGTGTGATGTGCTGCACTTGACTCCCTGTAAAGTGATTCATAGTTGTTCAAATGCTGGAGCCTCCGTGTAAGCCTCCATGGTGACCATGGCATAGTTTTGCCATAAAATGTAGTATCCTGGCCTCTAGGTTTTGTTAAAATACAAGCACTGTAGTACAATATTGCTGTATTTCACGTCTGGCAACCCTGACCTGCACCTTCTTGTCCTCTGATTCAAGAGAACATCAAGCAACAGATGCACATACGGAGCAAACACCAGAATGACGGCATGATGTGACCTCACTCACCAGTGGTCCAGGTCTTCCCCTGAGGCCGAGCGGCCCGGGAGGTCCCTTCATAGCCAGCTAGAAGAGGAGGAAGGAGTCAGACAGCGGCACACCAACTGCATCAGTGTGTGTGTGTTAAATGTGTCACAGTAACGTTCAATAAATGTTTAGTAAGTTAATAAGTGTGTATACCTTGGTCTGCTGCAGGATGGCCTGAGCCTGTGCTTCCTGTGCAGAAACCACAGTACCTGTCTTTGGATCACCACCTGACTGGAACTGCACACCCAGACACACACCCAGACACACACACACACACACACACACACACACAAAAGATACTTTCAAGTCAAACTCAATACTCCACCCAGTGGCCAATATGTAGCACTGCTATCAAAGTCTTGTATGAAAAGGTGCAGATGGGTGATATTAAAGGAAAAATCTGAAGAACTTGGAGTTACGTAACCTGAAGAATCATAACATGCAGGTGGCTCCCTGCAGGGAACGAAGGTGTCTGAACGGCTCCATGAGCATGAACATTATTTATAAGTTTAAAGATAAATTACACATGAAATTGTGCTGATTGATTTGACACAAACATTGGACCACACAAATTCACCCTTGAGAGGTGATTGGTTGATATTTTGATTGACACCTGTGTAGAAAACATGTCTTATATGGGTTCTGGGAAGTGAAGTGAGGGGCAGGTGATGGCCAAAGTCAAACAAATTTATGTAACAATCCTGAGCGAGCCCATTTCTCAGTTACAACATTCAAACATTCCCACGTGCCCTGGGGCTCCGTTAAGGGTTAAAAGGACCAAATAACTGTCATAGCAACACCACTGCAGTTTGTAAAGCCTCAGGCACACAACACAGGAGTATCCTCATGTTACCGGTATGAGCATGATGTTTCCTGGAGGGCCTGGTATCCCGTCAGCTCCGTTAAGGCCTGGTCGCCCTGGAGGGCCCTGAGAGGAGACAGAGGAGGACAGTTATGGAGGCCAGCGTGAGATGGACTCAATCACTCGCACAGCAACCAGAGGACGGTCCTCACCAGCTCCCCGGGATCTCCTCGAGGTCCTACTGGTCCTGTGATTCCAGGAGGCCCTGGCTCTCCCTGCACACACAGATGACAAACAGAAGAAGCCAGATGAATTTCACGGCACTTCATTTCCATATTAAAAGTCACCAGTTTCCCACATGCAAAACAGTTTTTTTTTTTTACCTGAAGAATGAAGGAAAATGTGTTTCAAGTTAGATGTTGTGTAGCAAAATGTACTAACCTCAGGTCCTGCAGGCCCATGTGGTCCTGTAATCAGTGTTCCCTGCAGAAATTTCACAGAAATTAACTTCTTCTCTGAGGTGTTTGGTCAGGATGTATCAGTTCATACCAGTGATCCCAGTACAGTTCAATACCTGCTTTATGTACTGCTATCAATCAAATACAAATAGTACAGGAAATGAACATGTGGCATGATATAGACAAAGTGGAACTTTAACATTTTACTCTCATATATTCAAGGGTCATGTTCATTTATTTGTCTACAACACAGGTTTGGCCAAAGTCAAGTTGTATTTCCTTCACGCTGAAGAAGAAAAATGATTTTTTTTATACTAGACTGCAAAGGATGAGTTCAGGATTTTATTGTACTAAATGCACTGGTGGTGTTTTAATGCATGTGACAAAAATTTCCTTGCCCAAATTTTGCAGAAGAATTTGTTTAGAATTTGTTAATGGATGAAATAACAAGTCAGAAAGCTTGAATGGTAATTAACATTGATGCAAAATTGATGCCATAAAATGATCAGATCTGTGATTTTAATTCCATGCCTATCTGCCATGTTTGTAATTTGTTGAGTAAAAATTCCACTGTAAATTACCTACCATATTTCACCAAACAAAGAGGTCGTGTGATGATATTATCCTTGTGCGAATCGGTATCCCTGATTTAAGGTCAGATTTTCTTTTTAACATCTGTTTCTGTTGTCAGACGACTGAGTAACTATGAAATTTGATCGTGGCTCATATTAAGCTGAACAGCAGTCAGACTGGTTATATTGACATTTGAAATGAGTGATGATGACAGAAGGTTAGCTGCTCATGTGTATTTGTGTTTGTAACACATGCGGAAAGCAAACAAGACAACTCTAAACTGTGATATTAATGTGACTGCTGAAGAACAGATGCGCCGCTTCTGAAACACTGATGTTACACAAAGTCTTGACATTTCCGGGGATTTAATATGACATTATTAGTAAATTTGAGTAAAATACAGATTTCGCTTATCCTGTGTCAATGTACTGCACAGAACAGACACATTTGGCAGATAATTTCTAAATCACATGAGGTTCCCTGGTAAAACTAGTCCCTTACAATTACTTTCCTAAAGCAGGAATTATCTGGTCAACCCTCTAACCCTGCACAGGACAAAGAGTGTAGAGGGTGGAATACCTGACGAAAGAATAAGAATTTGACCAAAAATTTGATGCCTTTCTTTTGGTACTTGAGAGTTTTTGATACTCAAGGAACAGGTTTCAGTTAGTATTTTGAGGACCAATATGAAACCCCCATTATGGTCGGGTTTGTGTGTGTTTTTAATGCTGTGTGTGTTTTCCTCACCGGTCCCAAATAGCCTGGCTCTCCTTTCTCTCCTTTCTCTGGTATGTCCTAACGAGAGGAGATATGGACACATGAACACCATTAACGTTAAAGTATAAGAGGCACAGAGGGTTCATTTTCTGTTCTCTACACTGTTCCTTTTAGTATAATTGACGGTTTGGATGGTACCTCTGCATTAAGAGAGAACTCCCCTTCTCTCGCGGCCGGTCCGTAGCGCTCATATTCTTCCTCATATTCGTACTCGTTCACGTGGTAGTAATCTGTTGTGTTGTCATAGTCTTCATACTCTACGATCTGTCCAAACAGAAACACACAGAGACACATAATGAGGGACAGAAAGAGACAGAAGCTCATGCTGCTGTTGTTGCTGCTGAGGCTCACCTCATACTCGGTGACATTAGGACCCGCAGTCACCGTGGAAACGGAGAAGTCGTCGTAGAGGTCACTGTAGTCAAACTCCTCAAACTCCTCGACCACATGTTTCTTAGGTGCTCTCTCCACCTGAAGACCAGAAAAGAATCAAAACAAGAGACGAAACATGGCATTAGCATGTGTAAAATGTTATTTATGTACACACAGAACATTAAATTGATTCATATAATTGATCAAATGCACAGAAATGTAACTTTTTGGACATAAAGGATCCCTATTGAGACATGAGATTCACTTCCAGTTGTCTTGTCTGGCTGAGGACTCTGTTACATGAAAGATATCATGATAAAGCCAAGAAATACTCAACCACACAACCCCCACGTGGCTACAATTCATTCTTTTAATTTTAGCTCCTTCGGGATGGCCTGTTTAAGCATGACGGTTTCATCAGCTTTTGGAATCTGTTATTAGAAAACAGAAGAGTGTCTAAATTCCAGGTTTCTTCTTGCCGATTGCATTTTTGATGGCGATACAATAAAATATCTGAACACAATAAACCAGGAATCCTGCAGCGTTTTGAGCTGTACGCCAGATGATAAATCAAACAGCACAGCAGCAGCGGAAGGCGATTTGAAACTTTTCCCAGGAGCGTGGAGCATTGGTACAAAGAACCTGGCAAAGTACGCTGGATCACAGAACAATATAGTGTGTTTCACTGTGAAGAATGAGAAAAACTGAGAAAGAGAGAGAGAAAATATCTTAGTGAGGGTGAAGAGCTCAGCGGACACTGCATTTTATGATTTATAACCTTTTTATTAATGGAAGTATCACACTGGCAGTGAGGAAATAAATAGCTGGAGGCGTCTGACTGATGCCTCTCAAACTGTAACTAGTGGAAAGTTATAGAGCTGACCCCAATGCTTTGAAGCATGGCATGGAAGCTACGATTGCCATGGTAATCAACATCCAAATCAGTATTCAAACACCTCAGGAGTTTTTTTTTTGAAGAGAGGAAGGAGAAGTTGCAGGAGCTACACAGAAAACAAGGCAATAGTCTGATGAAGAGCAAGAAATGTAGCTCCTCTGTGTTGTTTTATTAGTCTCAAAACCTGTGCATATATAAAAACCAGGCGCATGCATCAGAATTAGGGCTACACAATTATTACTAAAATATGAATCACAATTTTTCTCCCATACAATTGAGATCAAAATGCTCTCACTGTTCTTATTTTTTCAAGAAAACAAAAAAAGTCTCAACTTGCTCCAAACCAAATCAGTCAACAGGTGAACGCAGCATGACGTGAATGTACAGGAGAAGAGGGGCAAGTGAACTGTCATAATTTAGAAATGAGATTGCATCGATGTATGAATTGAGATCATGATTTTTTTTTACAATTAATCTTGCAGATCTAATCAGAATCAGAATTACTTTGATCATAAAGTGCAGGTGTATGTGCAATTTGTCCTTAAAAGGAAAAAGAAGACAAACAACAAGAATAACAGCAGTAACAGAAAAGTTAAAAGCAAAATATATGCAAAACCACACAAATAGTAGCAGAAAACCTTTATCATGAGGGGGCATTTCTGGCTCTGCGTGTATAAATAAGGTCCCGCTAGCATGAGCTCGACTTTCTCGGTGCTAGTAACTGCTCAACACTCGTTATTGGACATGTCCAGACATGTTTGAGCCACCGGGGCCGGTGGCAGGAACGGTGACAGGATGGTATTTTTTAATCTTCTGTGCTGGGTTGTTGGAACTGAAGTGAGCTGAAGTGAACAGCTGGGCTGAGTTGGACTGAGAGGGTTGTTAGTGTGTAGGTTTGTGGGGCCTATATAGTGTTGGAGGAGCGTGGAACATCCACGAGCCATATTTCAGGTCCGCCAAAAAAAATCGAAACACAGAAATCCTGAACAACAATTTACCAGTTTAACTCCACAACTCAGTACCTACATAGTTCTCAGTGTTTGCAAGTTTTCAGCAACTATGTTCTAACATGTATTATGTGTTTAGAAGAAAAACTCACTTTTTCCTTTACACGGACATTAAAGTAACTTCATATTCACTCACTTTTATACGGTAAGTCTCACATGACACAGAATCACGTTTCATCATGGCACCGGATGATATGAGTAACTCTGAGTCATTTCTCAGTCAATATCACAAAAGCTGTTTAAAAGTTTTATCCAAGGCCCCAAGATATCTGTAGTTCTGACTTCTGAGGCTGGATTGGAATTGACGGTGGCTGATGTCTCCCCTCATGTCCTCGTCTCCACAAGTTTGATGAAAGTATGAGAGCTTGTGGTGTCTCTTCTCAACCAGCCCTAGCCTCCTCGACAAAGCTTCAAATATTCACAGATAATTCTTACTGAAGTTTCGAGGGGCCAAAAAATTTTATTTGGGACAGCTCTAAGATCTTTGCCTTTGTAGAAATCTTTCTTTTGCAGTCACTCCTCATTTCAGATTTTTAAAAAAGATCTTAGAGAGTATAGTACCCTGTAAATGTGGCATCGTAATACTGCATGAAAGCAGTGCAATATGTTCTGTTGTATTTTCCTCTTTGGACATTGTATTCTCTTCTCTCTTCTAGTTTTATATAAGTTTTATTTAAATACTTGCATCTGTTTGTAAACTCATGGCAAACTAAACAGCTGTCTTTAATTTCAGTGTGAGGTGTGTTTCTTTCTTCATCCCACGTTTGCATTTTTTGTTATTGTATATATCTTCTGTTTTGTTTTATTTTGTATATGTACAGTCTTTGCACGTGTGTGTCTTTCTGAAATGGATATATACAGTAAAATGGCAACCAAATCATTACATAATATCTGTCTAACTCTGCATGTAGCGAATGTTTCCTCACAGCCCACGGTGATCTTTTAATTTATGTCACCCAACACGTGTGACTGAAAATGATTAAATCATCCATCTCTGTGTCATATCTGCCTTTCAAAATGTCCATAAATACCTGTAATAGTTTTCCTCTCACAGAGGAGACCTTGGGGGCTCCTTTACTTTTTAAACGACAGTCTGGATTTACAACATTCAACACCTGAAATGCCTCACACTGTGTGTTACGTGAATGGAATGGGCCGGGTCGACGGGTCTTTATGTATTCAGGCTGACATGAGGTTCAACTCTCTGTCTGCCTTCTGTGATTGGCTGTTAGAAGGGGACTCACCTCCTCGGGCTCTATTAATATGCTGTTGTAGAGCAAAGGTGCGTCACAGTCTGGGATGTAGTCCTGACAGTACGTCTCTGCTGCTCGGGGGTCATCGATGATCAGCAGCTGCTGGATGTCTCCCTGTGTCACAATAACACACACGCGCACAAATATGTAACTTAATGAAACCATATGATCCTCACATGAAGTGACATCACACTGAGGTTGTCATTACTGGTCCTCACTGTACAATATGTCATCGATTAAACAAGTGACATGTCCTCTGCATCCGTCTCCCGGGTCTTTATCTCTGACTGTATGTGTTCATTTAGTCAGATCAAAGCGACTTAACAGCCTCTTTTTATCGTTGCTCTGCAGTTAATCGTCTCCAGAGCTTCGGCCTCAAGTGGCGCCAGCACATTAAGTCCACAGACAGACACAAACTCTTTCTCCCTCTCGCTCTTTTTTTACACATCCACACACATGGAGGGGAGTCCAAGCCAAACATGGGCAGGGAGTTGTTCAGTTAAACAGATGGACCACCTGACATCGCACCGCAGCACTCAGCATGCAGAGGACACAACAGAAACAGAGCTTGTAAAAGATTTTACACATTTCTAGGGATTTTTTGAGTGTTTCTCGCAAATAGTTAAAGTTTTAGCAGGGCAGCGGTCATAAAAAATAATATTCTATTCATTTTCCATATTCTAATGCATCTACTTGCTTAATACTTTGTCATAAGTTTCATCTGAAAAGATATTAAAATCCTCAGCTTTAAAGTTCAGGTAACTCCATATCCAGGAAACAGGTGTAGTACATCCTCACGGCCACTGGAGGGCAGCGTAGAGGGACAAGCCTCTGTTTATTCATTTGTCAACATTTGATGGAGAAATAAAACAGGCAGCAACATGCAGAGACACTTCCTCAGCACACAAAAGGAGCCTACTGTGTGTTCTCATTCTTTTTATTATTTGCCAAGTTTCTTTTTTATTTATTTATTTTTTTTTTTTTACCAAAGACAGATGACTTCATGCTTAATAAGGTGTGTGGAGGTGATGTTGGTTCTTGACTTTGAAATGTGCAAAACTGTTACAAGTTCACTTCCATTCACTTTATCTTTTGTCTGCTGCTTTGTCTTATTACATAGCACACACACACAGTCACAGTCCTACCTCAAACACGTCTTCGTCCA
>JAJHUR010023686.1:63779-111785 GCA_027495735.1 Lutjanus campechanus | reverse complement strand
TCTTACTAAATGATTTGTTCTTTTTGTGCATAGATCATACAGTTTTGCTGTTCAGTGAAAACCATCAAATAGAGGCACACAGAGACGTCATTATCTGTATCGGTATCAGTTCAACCAACAAAATTATGTCTATAGAAGAGCAGAAGTGGGTGTGGTTTATACCACAAGTCACTTTAAATTGGGCAAATGTTATATTTTCTAACCTAATATTCATTGACAGCTATTGTGCCTTCAAAGTACCAAGTTGGTTTAATATGGGTATATAATTAATTATAAAATATATTCCACATCCTCATACTGGACTTTCCCTTAGTTTTATGAACTAAACCCCACCACCCACCCCTTTAACTGGGGGATATTGAGCGATAAGAAAATTTGCATTGGAAATAGAAACTATTTACAATAAAGATAAATAGAAAAATATCTTTCAGATGAAGGGAAAAAATTTAAACTCCAATGATGTATTGAGTTTGAGTTTCTTGATGTGCTGAGCTCACTGCAGTGCACAGTGCTCAAATATTATACATATTTATTAATATTATCATATATCATCATAATATCAGAACATTAAAATGAACTATGTGTGTAAAAATGTGCTTTGATAAATGTAAACAGTAATACTCTTAACACTACTGCATTTCAGTTTAAAATGATTTTTCCCCAATTAATAAGCAACTTAAGGTAGAAGAAATATCTGTTTCCATGGTTTTATTTCTGCTTTCCTGAATAACATATTGGGGTTTGGGTGCATTCCTACCATCTACGAAATGTCAGCTTTTCATGAACTAAAAAAACCCCCCACATATTTCAGCTTTGTGACAGATAATTCATTGTTTTTTAATTATTTATTTGTCTTGATAGGAGAATGCTCTGAACTTTCTTTTTTACAGAAACACTACGCCTGAACATAGTGAATGTTTCGCCTACTTTATATGTTTAGCCATTGTTTAGATGAAGCACTAAATGTGCCTGTGTGTGCACTTGTTTTCCACTAGTTTTTTTGTTTTTTGTTTTTTTGAAGGCCAATGCCATTATTTTGCATTGAGGGTGCTGACTGACAACACTGTGCCAGCTTTTACAGTACATGATTTCTTCTTTTTTTAATACCAAGTCTTTTGAAACTGGAAACCAAAAACAATGAAAGTCTGTTAGGGTTTGCATCTCCAAAAGGCAAGGTGACTAACTGCACAGAAAACTCTGGCAGATATCCACCCACAGCTTTTAAAGATACACTTCCTATTGTTGTATAGCACTCAACACTGACCCCAAATTCCCAGATAAAACAGAAAAATGAAAAGAAAATTGAAAAACATTTTTTCAATGTGTTCTGTGTAACAACAACAAGCTGATATCTGATCCAGCAGGACCAGAACTGGCCCAGTCTGCCCACAGCCCAACATGCTGGCTCAACCCTGGTCTATTCCCACATTGTATCAAATGATTCCAAGCAGAAAACACAACAAATTACAACTTCAGCATACCATGAAACTGTGAATGAAACACCTCCCTTTCCATTTGCTTCTCAGCTGGTGGCCCACTATACTGTCCTGACCCGGATCACCCAGCTGGGGATGATCATCTCCCTCATCTGTCTGTCCATGTGCATCTTCACCTTCTGGTTCTTCAGCGAGATCCAGAGCACCAGAACGACCATCCACAAGAACCTGTGCTGCAGCCTCTTCATGGCTGAGTTCATCTTCCTGGTGGGGATCAACATGAACACACATAAGGTGAGGATGCTCGGGATGAATCTCCTGTGTGTGTGTGTGTGTGTGTGTGTGTGTGTGTGTGTGTGTGTGTCTGACCCACTATTCTGCCATTTCATTGATTAAAAACCTTTTTGCAAGGGAAGGTGAGTTATATTTGGGTAGAACTTTATTTTACAGTACATTAATAAAACATAACAAGCAGTACTTTGTACCAGATTAGTCAAAAAGTAGAAATAACATGTTCTTTATTAGACAGAATTAGACTCTTTCTCAGACCCTTATTAGACTTTCTTAGAGGGTAATTATAGACACATTATAACAGAACTGTGCTGTAAACTAAAGTGTATTATTTACCACTGTTTGACTCACATTAGACTGTGGAGTCAGCCGTAGACAAAATATTCCTCTTTGTCTATGATTTTGGACTTTCCTTGGTATATTTGGTTCACATGTTATTTTTAAAATGGAAAGGTAGCAGCTAATTTGATACAAAGTATGTCTTGTTATGTCTTAGGTGTATAGTGTCTAATTAGGGTATAATTACTGTCAGGCTTGGGGAATAATGGATTACATGTAACAGGCTTACGTAATCAGGATACAAAAAAAGCTATAAAAGACATAATCAGATTACAGGTAAATTTCATAAAAATGGGGATTATTAAACAGGATTACAAATTTAAAATGTATTTAAAAATAAAGAATGATATACTACCATGTGCAGTACACAAACATTACAACACTTCATGAGTCTGAAACATTACTCTTGTCTCAGTGACACCAGCTTACAGTCAGTTCATTATCATGGCCTCTAGTGAAAATAAAAAGCTGCACTGGGTGGAAGTTTCACTATTATTTTGTCTTTAAATCGAACAACATCACAGTACAGAGACAGTTGTGTCTTCAGCTGTCATCATCCAAGACTGGACATCTAATCTAAATAAACATTTAATGTTATTTAGGGTCAATCGCTAACATTGACTATGTAGAAATCCAAACTGTCACTACTACGAGTACTGAAAAATAGCTTGAGGCTGTAAGTGATGATGCTGGTGACTGGGATGTGTGTAGATAAAAACACAAGCTTCAGAATATATTTCTGTCAGTTTATCATCAGTTCAAATATCAACAAAGAATATTAAATATGCATAATTACTGCTATTAATCTAATGGTACATTAGCTTATAACAAAGGAAGGAATAGCAGGACAAATAACTGATGAACTTAACAATGGACATAAAGCATAGGCTAAAAAATCAGAATATGTTTAGTGTTGAAGTAACGGAAGAGTAACGAAAATTAATCCAAAATTAACTAAAAGGTTACACACTTTAATATTGTGATACTTGGACGACTGTACATTACTAACTGTAACCCTCCCAAACAAACAAATATGTGTAAAGAGTGCCACAGGAGCAAAATGACAGTATTTCTACACATATAAACTTGTAAAATCTGTTTCTCTCTTCTTTTGTCTGTTTCTTGGCAGCTTTTCTGCTCTGTTATTGCAGGGCTGCTGCACTATTTCTTCCTTGCGGCCTTTGCCTGGATGTGCATCGAGGGCATCCATCTGTACTTAATAGTGGTTGGCGTCATCTACAACAAAGGCTTCCTGCACCGTAACTTTTACATCTTCGGCTACGGAAGCCCGGCGGTGGTGGTGGCCATCTCAGCAACACTGGGCTCCAAGTATTATGGCACAGATAAAGTGTAAGAGAGGAAAATATTTGAGCATTTTTGTACAGACAAAGGCTTTTTACAAAGACCTCTTTTTCAACTCATTCAGCATTTTTCAGGGAACAAAGATAAACAAATTACATTAATTATAAATACAAGGGGACAGAGATTAAATTTGGCCTGTGGGGACAAAAAGGAAGCTGAAGATGCTTGGAGAGAGGAAGGTAATAACTGAATTAGTGTAAAAGAAGTCTGAAAGGTTTTTGGGGACCATGGATAGTTTGAATAGAAATCTATAAATAAAAGTCTGTTGTGTATTAATGCAAAAGATAATTAAAAGATTGAAGTTATGCAAAAGAAGCGCTGATTGTTCATTGCTGTGAGCAGAGGTGGCATTTTCTAACCAATTGTTTTTGTACTTGTAAGATAAGAAGGGTATGTAGTAGCCCATACAATATTGTCATAATTAAGATTAGGCCAGATTAGACTAAAGTAAAATGATGAGGGATTATTGCAACAAAGAGATCTTCAGTCAGTAAAAGTGTTTGTTAGATAACACCTCCTATATTTGTATTACAGGTGCTGGCTGAGCACAGAAAACCACTTCATCTGGAGTTTCATTGGGCCGGCGTGTTTGATCATTCTGGTAAGATCAGATGTCTTTGTATCATCCTAAAAATGAAAGTATTAATTGAAATCATCAAGCAGGAATTGTTTCAAAGATAAATATTCATTTGATGGTGTTTGTTTATCATGTTTGTTTTGGTCGCTCTCCACTAAAGGTTAATCTCTTGGCTTTTGGAGTAATCATCTACAAAGTGTACCGGCACACTGCTGTGAAAAAGCCTGAAATCAGCCACTATGAAAACATCAGGTAGGATTATATGTACTCTTGTTGAGAAGGTCAAAGGAAAACAGAAAATCAAGCCGCAAGTTCTTTATCTGGTGGATTATTCTGGTATCGTGTGGTGTCCTTGCACTATCAAATTACACTTAGTTTGTTGTTGTTTGTTGCGTTTGCCGACGCTCTGTTAAAATCAGTGTTGTCGCCCTCAGGGCGTGCGCCCGTGGTGCCCTGGCTCTGCTGTTCGTGCTGGGAGCCACCTGGACGTTTGGAGTGCTGCACATCCTCAATGAGACCACCCTCACTGCCTACCTGTTCACCATCACCAACGCCTTCCAGGGGATGTTCATCTTCATCTTCCTCTGTGTGCTCTCCAGAAAGGTAACAGTTTGGTTGGACTTTTTTGCACATACAATTTTGATGGGTAAAAGTAACAAGTAATTATAACTGTGAAATACATGTGGTGGGGTAAAGTATAAAGATTCAGTATTGTACTCAATTATACTATTATATTATATAAAATAGTATGATAATAATAATACTAATAATAATATATTCTATTCTATTCTATTCTATTCTATTATATCATAAGTGGTATCTTTTCATCTAAATCCTGCCTCGTTGTGTGTTGTTCCAGATTCAGGAGGAGTACTACAGGCTTTTCAAAAACGTGCCATGTTGTTTTGAATGTCTGAGATGAATTATTGTGGCCAAATCCTGATCATCTGCACTTGTACAATAATAGTCGACACTGCAGCTCTGCAATATCCCGTAACTCACGCTTTCATTTTTTGGAAAATGATGTGAGAACATGTAGCACTTGTACTTTCTGAACATCTTGTTTCTCTTTTAAAAGGCTTCCATCATTTATGCACATTTTTTGTTTGTTTTATGTTCAGGATCTTTCTGTACAATGCAGACATACAACTCTATCAACATGTTCACAAAGAGATTCTTCTGAGAGTAATACAAGAACCAAAATATTTTGTATATTTTCTGTTTAATTTAATGCCTTTGCAGTTATCAGCATTACACACCAATTAATCTACACAGTTTGTTGTCTTTGTTCCTTTTCTTGTGTTTGAAATTGATTTGTAAATTATTAAAATGAATGTGGCAAACTAACACATTTCTCTGCTTCTCACTTCTTTTATGTGCAAAATCAATGGTCTTGTTTAATGCATTCACTACCTTTCTGAACATCACACAGCTAAGTGTACAGTCAATTATGGATGAATGGCTGTGAGGACCGTTTCTGTTCTCTGACAGTCAGGAAGGCCGATGGCCCCATCTACTGTTTATAATGAGGAACACACTCTAAAAAGCCCTCAAATCCAGTCCAGAGTCTTTGACTGGTTCTACTGCAAACGTATCAGAGGTGAGCCAACACAATACAAGAAATATCACACAATGAGTAGATTGATGATTTACTAATGTGCTTAAAAATTCATATTTTATTTATCGTATTAAAAGTTATCTTGACAGTTAATGAATGAATGAATGGGGACAACAAGGATATCCTACAATAATCATATTATTAAAATACCAAGACAGCAGTATTTACTATATATTCACTTGTTTGCCACCATATAGACCAAACTCTGAAGTCCAGTCTTCAGATTAACCTTTTTGGTTGTCTAAAAACTCTGTCCATGTTTATGATTTGGTCTAAACTCTGAGGAATGATTTGTTGGATGCTGAAACATTTAGTTTAATCTGTTGAGACATGTTTTCCCACAGACAAATACATGTGCGTAGTTTTCCCGTAGTTTTTTTGTGAACTTATCCAAACATGAAGCGCTAGTGTTGACTTGTTTTTCACTTTCTTTGAATCTCTTGATTTTAACCCAGCCTGATCATAACTAGAACAGACCATGACTCTACGATCTCTGTGCAGGTGGAAATTAGTGACACGCTACATCTGGTGCAATCATGTTTTCATTTCATATAAATGATAAATGTCACTGCACGCTGTCCTTTTATAGATTAAATTAAAATTAATATTGACTGACAAAGGTGTTAGTAAAACAGCTGAGATCATGACATGACCAGTGGTGGATGAAGTTTTGAGATCCTTTAGTATACCAACATTGTTTTGTGGTGTAGACCAGCCTTGTACTGAGTGTAAGTATAATCAGAAAAATTTACTTAAAATATTAAAAGTAGTAAAAGTACATAATGCATAAAAAAGTCCACTGTGGCTCTTATACTATTATATATTATTTCAGTAGATAATTATGACCCATGCAAAAAATAGGATTTTAGTGTTATATTTGATCAGGACAGCAAATAATGATTATTTGTCATTATGGATTAATCTGATAATTAATCAATTGATTGCTCAAAGTAATGAATTACCCAGAGCCCAAAGTGCCATCTGAATGATGCTTGTTTTGTTTGACTAATAATACAAAATAAAATACAATAAAATAAATTACATTTTTAAAAATAATTTAAAGGAAAAGCACATTTGTCAAGTTGACACTATTAAATGTTTTTAGATGAAAAATGACTTAAATTATTGGCAAAATATTTGCCAATTAATTTTCTGTGAATCAATTAATTGATTAATCAACTAATTGTTCCTCTGTACTTGTATATACACTGTCAAGTGGATTAATTCATAATAAAATATAATATTATATAACCTCTTCATATGTGTTGTTTGCAAAAGTTTTAATTTGTAAAGAAACTAAAGCTGACATATAAATATGGTGAAGTAAAAAGTACAATATTTCTCTCTGATATGTGGTGAAGTAGAAGCAGAAAGGAAGTTAATTATTATTCAGTTAATTACAAGTACCTCAAATTTGTATTTAGTTACACTATTTGAGTAAATGTACTTTCCACCATAGGTCATGATTAAACCCAGGTGATCTTCATTTGTCCTGTAATAAAAACACAATCCAAGTTTCTCCATCCAGTTTCAAAACAAAGCTGTGATGTTGGCGCCCTCTGCTGGCTGAAGCTGCCATGAGGTGAATTGAAGCCAGGAACTGAAAGAGGTATGATTGCTGAGAGAATCCTTAAGCGCGATGACACAAGGGACTCATGTGTTGTGCAATCTGAACATAACCCTAAAAGACAGCGAGAATAGACACTTAGGCTGATTGCTGCTTGATGTCATCACCCTCAAACTGCACATATAAAGAGGGCCGTCTGCAGAGCGCTTTGGGCTGAGGCAGATTTTAAAATCAGCATGAAGAGCAGTGATTTGCCACACTGTTTGGCTTTGTTGTATCCATGAGGAGAGCTTTGCGATGCCAGGGGACAGCATATAAATTTTAAGACCAGGCGTTGCACTGATATTCAAAAAGTAAAAGAGTAAAGCAGCTGCATCTTCTCTTTCTTCCTTCGCTCCACGTGGCTGAGTTTCACTGAGGGAATAATGTGGATCCCACTGGGTTTATCCCTTCATTCAGCTGTGAAAAACTTGTTTACATCATTTTCTGAGTGATTAAAAATGAGGTTTTAACTCTGATACTTATACAAAACAAGCCATGCTTTGAATTCTGGGTTTATGTGAGAACAAGCACGCCATAAATTTCTCCCTTGACTTACACAGATATAAAAACGATGACCTTTTTCATGTGATATAATCTCATCTTTAGCTGTGACTGGCAGCTCTATTGGTTGGTTAATCCACAAAAATTTCTCCACCCTTTGGTGGCCACAGTTTAAACCCATAGACACGTATACATTGATGCATTTCATGCATTTCATGTTTTTATATTCAAGGGTTGTCTAATTCACTACATGTAGATCACAAAACCTGCAATATAACCTTAAAATTGGTTCAGAAATAAACGTAGTGCTTTTTATCCAGACAAACTGCAGCTCCCTTGTTTACATGTATTTGTTCACAGGTTGTTCAGTCTTGCCAGAACCAACATGGCGGTGATGTTAACATGTTGTAGCAGTGCAGCGGTCAGTGCTGCATTTACGTATTCAGTGTTTGGATTTTGCCATAGGAGGCTGAAATTTGGCATGGAGGTCATGTATTTATGTGTGTAAAGATGAGTGTCTGGCCACGTTTCCTGAAAGACCAGGAACCTCTGGAGTGCATTTCCATCGCAGCTGAAGGAACCTCTTAGTTCCTTGATAAGGAGTTCCTGGCACTAAAAGTTCTGGGTACTTCAGGTGGAAACGCAACTTTTGTGTTTACACCAATTACCTAAAAAGAGGTGTGGTAATGGAAGTGATCTATCATAAAAGGCAAAATACTTCCACAAGATTTTGTGGAAAGGCTAGTATTATATGATTAACGGCTCAGGCCAACTGGCAAAAAGGGAGTGTGGCCTATAACAAAAAAAGGCAGAAAACTTCTAAACAGAATCACATAATATGGCCAAACTTTATGGACAACTTTCCATCTATGAGGTTACACATGTACATGGTTGTAGATTTAATGCGACTGTTTAAGCACACTCAAAAAGTAATAGGCCACAGCTGCCTATTTACTCGTCACAAGACTGTAGAGATGGTTATCTTTCAAACATTAATTATGTCACTCTGACAATGTCACCGGTCAACATGGCTCGAGTGTAGAAGACATGTGTTTACTTTAAATCAGTCCAGACCTCTGTCCTGCTCACAAGGCCCAATGCAACCAGTTTGCCCTGCCCACACCGGTACACA
The DNA here is from genome assembly GCA_027495735.1 of Lutjanus campechanus. Lineage (NCBI taxonomy): Eukaryota > Metazoa > Chordata > Actinopteri > Lutjaniformes > Lutjanidae > Lutjanus > Lutjanus campechanus. The sequence goes on along the minus strand of JAJHUR010023686.1, from coordinate 102,920 downwards.
CTGTATATAAAGGACAATTCTGAAATGTTGGCTCTCACCTCTCTGTCTCATCATGCGGGGACTCCTCCTCTGCTGCCTTGTGGCCCTGGCCAGTAAGTCCTCATTGATTCATTCATGTTATTTTATTTAACTTCAGTTTCTGAGCTTTTGCAAATGACTCATAAGCCTGAGGCTGATTAAATTACTTTTCCGTTTTGTTTGTTGTGCATATTTGCAATTTTAATTTAATGTACCATTCAACAAGAAAGTTGTTTAGAGAGGTAATATATTATTAATCTATTTGCAGTTGATCAATCATAAATAATCAGCATGAGTGATTTGTGCATGAATAACAAAAACAAGGGTGACTCTTAGAGGTGAGTCAGGCATCATTTATTGAGTAAAGTGAGCTTTTATTTTAGTCTTAGTTTTTGTTGTTATTCATGTGGATTTCATTCATTCATGTGGTTTATTGATTTTTTTTAGTTTACACTGATTTTAATTTTGCTCTTTAAGATTCTAGTGTTTTTTGTTTTGTTTTGTTTTGTTTTTGTTACATATTTTGGTATCAAGTTGGAAATAAGAGTTTGAGTGTTTTGTAGATCATAAATAAATCAAATCAAATCAAAAATGTGCTAATATATTTTTAAAAAATCTAATCTAATGCTGACACTGTGTTTGACTTTTATTCTTTTAGCATGTCAAAATCTCCATTATGGTGAGTCTTTCATCATTATCATAACAGTAAAAAAAATATTCTTTTTCAAAAGCTCTTCCATAAACAACAAATGAAATGACATTTTGGAAACATGTTCCAGAGCTCGGCCTGAACCCCAGGAAAACCTATGAGTACAGATATGAGGGAACGGTGAATTTTGGCCTCGGCATGCCAAACCTTGCGGAGTCTGGTGTGAGGCTGACTTGCAAGGTCAAGATCATCGGAGTGTCTGCACAAACATTCGTCCTTCAGGTGAGACATGTTGTTTAATGGTGTTAAAAACACTGTAACTGAGTAGTGCAGCATTAACAATGACAGGTTGTTAATTAGTTAATTTTATGTCGGAGTCCTAAATCAAATCAAGTAATTGGCAGTGCATGATTTGTCATTGATCATTTATTCATGTATCATAAATTATTTGGAGAGGTCAATGTAATAAACATCTGTTGAAAGGTTGTACAGGATTTTGAAGCTTGTAATCTGCTCCAAAATAACTTTTTTATGGTGTAAAATAAAGTTTATTGTAAGCCACCTAATACGTTTTAACTTTTGAGATTCTTAACAAATGTGCTGAAAATCAGCTAAGAAATTGTTTGTTACAAATATGTGCATGTCAGCAGTTGCAACACTGTGTTTCGATCTGCTATAATGCACAAACAGTTACTTTCCAGTGCCTTTATGTCATCTTTTAGTCATAAACAGTTGCTGCATTCAAAATCTGTTGGAAATAGTTAAATTACAGTAAAGTAAGGTTTAACAATCCAGTAAAGCAGAAGAGACAAACAGCAGTTCCTGCCCACCTTTGCTGGGTTAAAAATTTCACCTGTTTCATCTGACATCTGGAGAATGAGACACTTTTCATTCTCATGAATGTGTTACAAGGGCTGTAAAAAAGTATGCAAGAATTTAGTGAAATCAACTTTTTCGTTCACTTAACATAAATATGTGAGTTATATTTATTAAAATTAATTAGGCCTACACTTAAATTTGCTAGTATTTATTTTCAGTTCTTACAAACAAGCTCTTCTAACTTAAAGTCCGTTTGACATGACCAGCATATAAGCAACTTCCCAGCATGCACTAGTTGAGAGCTAAAAAGAGACCCCTATTTTTTAGTTTGAAGAAAACATATATGATGAAAACTTGCTTTGTGTCTCTACTGCACTTTCAGATAAGTCATGGTTGCTTATTTTCACAATAATAAAAACACTGAAAACTATGATGAAGTTTAGTATTGAACTCAGTCTCTACTCCCTCACACTTCATATTCAATATCAGTCTAATATTTGACTAGTCCCTCACACTAGCTTTTACAAGTTAAACCACGTAGTTTATTTTTACAGATTGGGGAATAACTTTCTTTCCTTCTCTGGCTGAAAGGTTTCGGATATGGCCTTCGAGGACTTCAATGGCTTCCCGGGGAAAAACAGCTTTAATGCCTCCCCAAAGCTCACCCAGCGTCTTGCTGCCCAGCTCGTCAAACCCTTCATGTTCAACTATGCCAGTGGACACGTCAGTGACATCCGCGCCGCTGCTGAGATTTCTGACACTGTTGTCAACATTGTGAGAGGCATCCTGGGTTTCCTCCAAGTCACTGTCAAGACCACACAGAAGATCTATGAGCTTGAGGAGGTCAGTCAGTTACTGCTGAAAAATAAACCACTGCCTGCGCTGTCATCATTTATTTATACGCCGCATCAGTAAAAATGTGATAAAAAATGCAACAAAGGGTAATTTTCTTTGTAGGTTAGCATCCATGGCAAGTGTCAGAGTAACTATGCTACTGAGGAGAACCTGCAAACAAAGGACATGACCATCACTCAGGTGGTGGATGTGAATGGCTGCAAGGAGAAAGCAGCCATCTACAGGGGGATGGCTACAGCTGTGCTTGATAAAGTCTCCAAACAGGTCTGATTATCTCGCTGCAGATGCATCTGATTCTACGCTTATAAATTAAACAGACCAAAGTCAGAGCTATTTTTGTTTGTGTGTGTCCTCCAATCTAGAGAGGGGAATCTGTCATTTCAACAGTGAGATATGTTTACACAGTCAAACCAACAGCGGAGGGAGGTCTCATTACCAGGGCTCATGGCCTGGAGCGACAGCACTTCAGTCCCTTCAATGTGAAGGGCGGCAGCTTCAAGATGCAAGCGATGTAAGACAAGAAAATATCTGCACATTATGCCTGCTCCTCCACACTGCTTGTCTGCAATACAAATCGGCTGCTTTAAATAACTTCTCCTGCAGGAAGGAGATGGTGCTGCTCGGTGTGACTGACACAGGCAGAGCTGTCACATACGGGCCGATGGAGAGCAAGGGCAGCCTTGTTTACAAGTTTGTCAATGCACAAGCTAATGTGCCCATTATGATGCAAAACCTGGATGACCCAGTACCAAAGGTAATAATATATGTGGCATATTGCTGCTACATAAAATTCATATTTTTTCGACATCTGTCCAGAAAATACCAGGAACGTTCAATTAGAACAAATATAGGAATAGCAGGAAACTATAACTATAACTAAATATTTCATTAACATTTTTATATAAAGTGAACTAAATATAAAGAAATCTTGTGCCTACAGTAGTACTGGAAATGGCATACATTAATGAACTCTATCTTATTGGAAATGTCAAAGAATCATTTTGTTATTTTGAAAAAGATGTGCTCTGTTTCTCTTTACAGGCTATTGAGTTGATAAAACATCTGGCTGAGGCTAATAGATACGACATTGACAGTGCAACGACTGAGGACACTATCAAGCTGTACCAGCTTCTCAGAGTGATGCCTTATGAAGGATTAGAGGCAATGTGGAAACAATTTGCTGCAAATGATGAGCACAGGTGAGTATTTGTTATATTCAAATGTTGTATGATAAATGAAGGAACTCTTCCTCATTTTGGACAACTAAGTACATTTACTCGACTGTTTTGATGTACTTTCACTCTACTTGAGCATTTACATTTTAATTTGTTACTGTGAAATTTTACATAGAAAACCTGCGTTTCTAAAACAGCATGTTGTTAAAGGTTGAACTAGCTACAACAGCTACAACATTATAGTACTGTTACAGTAATAATAATCAGATAAAATATTGTGTAATATGGTAACATTACAATGACAGAGGACCATTCTGCTGCCTAATAGGTGTCAACACAACACTGGGAAAGGTCCTGTCTGAACCACTGAGCCACTGTGCATTAATTGATACATGTAAGTACTTTTTCTCATAATACTTTTATATTTAAGTAAAATTTTGTACGAAGGAGTAAAATATCCAAATACATTCAGCCACTGCTCATTTTTGTCCAATTATGAAGATGAAAAGTTCAAAGTTCTTTAAAATATTAACAATAAAATATACATTATTTTTTAGATATTTATATATTTGGACTACATTTAAAAAAAAAGGCACACTAGCAGCCACAACTTGTTTTTTTTAAAAAACAGACTGTTCCTCACAGTCAAATGTCCTACAAATTATTTAATGATTTTTGTAAAAGTATGTAGCATAAACCAATCCCACACATTTATAACCCAGGCTAATTTGCTCATTCCTTAATGGGTCTTTAAAGTACTTAAAGTTCAACAATAAATACGCAGAAATATGTGTATTAAAAACACAAACCTCAGAACAGAACAAAATACAGAACAGTACTCAGGGTTGGGAGGGTTACTTAAGAAATCTATTCCAATACGGTTACTAATTACTGGTTAAAAAATGTAGTCAGTAATGTAATCCAAGTATCACAATATGATATGATATTTCATGGACCAAACAGAAAATGGTGAAAAACTTTGATGAAAGCTAAAGATGACATCCTCAGTTGTCTTCTTTAGTCCACAACTATCAGAGAAACCAGAAAATATTCACATTTAAGAAGCTGAAATCAGAAAATCTGGACACTTTTTTCTCAAAACAATGACTCAAAATGATGCAGATTAATTTAATAATTAATCAATAATAGATTAATAATTGCAGCTCTAAGTGTTTTATGAGCTGTGCATACACTGTGCATGATAGTATATTGTTCTTTAATTTAAAATTGCAATCCTTCTAATAATTCCCATCTTTACTAAATGTAACTGTAATCTGATTGCGTCTTTATCTGTAACTAAAGGAATACAGCCACCTTTTGTTGTATCAATATTATGTAATCCCATTACATGTAATCCATTACTCCCCAAGCCTGACAACAGTAGACACAACCTATAATACAATAAAGCACCATAAAACAAGATGCACCAGATTATTCATGACTGATCCCTCTTCAAAAACTGTTGAGTTTAAAATGATCTAAATCAGGATAGTTTGAATTCAATAAGAAAGAAAATGTACATGTTGATCCTGCAAACAGAAAAAAGCTCTAAATGAGGATTAAAATTACCTCACAATTCCTATTGGATGCTCAACGTGTTACTGAGCCCGGAGCTCTGAGTGGAACTACAAGGTCAGTGATCATTCATATGCAACAGTTAATACTTTGAGGAAAAACTGAAGTTGCTTAGATTGGAAGTACATGTTGGGTGGTACATGGGTGTGTATTTGTTGCCTCAAACATGTTTTTTATTTATTTTTTACTAACTTGCCAATTTCTTTTAGTTATTTAAACCCATTGCCAGCAAGTTATTCATGCAAAAGTTATAAGTACATTTATTCAGACTCAATGAGAAAACTGCAGTAATGCTTGAAAGTGAAAATCCTCCTTTAAGCAAGCTTTTCATTTTAGTATTACAAGATAGTGAACAAAATGGTCCAAGGCCATCTCTACAATCTGATACTGATCCTCTCAGCTGAATATCTAATTGAAGACTATCCTCCTACTCAGTTCAGGGAGGATTTAGTCTGGCACTTTATCGTTGATGAATGATTTACTATCATGATGACAGAAAGGTGATGACTGAAAGACTGCTTTCCTTGCTCATTAAGATTAAGGCTGTCACTGACACCTTGTATTTTTATCCTGTACAAGTGCTATTAAAACCTGACTTCTGAACTTGTCCTTCACACTTTTATCTTTTTAATTTTGCTCTCTTCATTTATTTGAAGGATAATTCTTATCTCAAGTGTTGCCCGATTTATCCACTTTCTTTTCTTCCACCTGTTAGACGTTGGTTTTTGGACATGATTGTCGAGGTCAGCGACGCCAGGATCCTAAAGTTCCTGGAAATCAGGTTCCAGGCTGGAGATTTGACTGCAACAGAAGCTGTGCAAACACTTATGCTGTCGATTAATCATCTCGAGGCTATTCCTGAGCTGGTTGAGATGGCCAAAGTGAGTACATTAAAGACAGAGAAATTATTAGCATAATATATATACAAGATACCATGCAACAGAAGCTCTCCAGATCATGTCAAAATGTCTCTGTCTCTCTTTCGCAGATGTTTCTGAACTTGCCTTTTAGTAAATCCAGTATCTATCTGTGGCACACTGTGGTGCTGACCTATGGCTCTCTGGTGTACAAACACTGTGCCTATTATACACCTTGTCCAGTAAATGCTGTTCAGGTAATCAAACTGAGGAATAAATTACTTTCTTTTGAAGAATACTTGAGATTCCAAAGAGAAACATGTAACAGTATTGACCCTTTCTTAAGCCCTGCCCTCCTTAGTTACTGTTGCTACACCTGTCAAGCACACTGAAACACTTTGTCTTCGATTCCACAGAGAAGTAAACAAAAAAGCTTCTAAATTCTAGCTAATGACTGTGGATTTCGTTGGCTAAAATGATGACTCTCAATAGCAGATTTCTAGCCAGCTAATGTGAGCTACTGCTAATGCTTAAACACTTTGAGTCAGTTGGGAAGTGCATCACCAGCTGGTTTCCTACTAAATCCATTTGACACATTTTAAAATGAGAATCCTGTAAAAGGTTTTGAAATTAGTAAATTTACTTATTGGTTTTGTACATGATATAATGCTAATGCTAAAAGACTGAGGCTAAAGCTACATCCCAGCAAACAGTGGTCGGTTAGTAAAATAATACGAGTATATAAATACGATAGACGACAGAAATACAAAAATACCCTTCATACACTTAACGTCAAAAAAGGAAGCCCAGGGATTAGATTAAGTGCAGCGGACTTTGAGATGTTTACCCAGTCCAACTGCTATTGCCCCAGGAAGAGAGCCAGGATAAGAGCTAAGCTAATCCGGCTTAGACCTAATGGTATGTTCACACTACTAGCAACAAAGCATCAGGCTACAAGTCATTTTCAACGGAAGCTGGAGGCATGAAGCCACAAACTGATGTCTAACACTTGCTGTGTGGCGGGTGTGTGGTGCTACAAATTAAAGTTGAGCTGACCTCAACTTTTTTCAGCTCTCAAATGAAACTCTGACATGTCAACCAACTATATGTCTTTGTTTCTCCACTTCTGTGTCGCCAAAATTCCTGTGCGGTGGAAACAGTGGAAGAATTACTGATTCTTGTCATTAGCCAGTTTAACCCGACCCCTTTTTCTAACTGTGACATAAACAAAAAAAAATGCAGTTGACGATCCATGTTCTCTGACTTCACTGGCGACAAAGCAACACTGTACCTCGCCATATCTGGCCGTTTTGTAGCTGTGTCACCGATAATGTGAATATATGGTAAGAGCTGTCGACCACTTTGATTCTGCACCAGCTTACATCCTCCTCCTCAAACTCCCCACACAAGAAATGCCAATGTAACACCTGGGAATAAGCCGCGTGTTTGGCAGTAGCAGTGGGATCTAACACCAGTTTGCCTGGAGGGAACATTAGTCAGGTGGTAAATTAGTTGGGGCTAAGCTAACTGGACATGCTAACATTTGCAGCTCACGTTAGAGCAGATAAAGACACAGTTGAATCTGTTTCTCATACATGTGCTTTATCTTTTTGAAAGACAAAAAAAAAAAAATCACTCCATCGAGTATATCGAATATCGCTCTTCTTAGAGCCCCATGCAAACCACTTCAACTCGGAGAGAAATGCAAAGCTTGACAGGCCTGTGGTGCCCCAGTGATGGTTACTTATCTATGATTGGACTGCTCCTATTGGGAGGCATGGCTTAGCCAAGGGTCAGTTAGTATGTGGTGAGAATTTGTGAGGATGAAATTACAATGTAGTCAATAACTATTTGTATAAACTGATTGTATATTTGTTTAACATATGTACTAGCCGCTGCTGGACATGGCCTTGGAGAGTCTGAGGAATGGCAATGAGGCAGACATGGTCCTCGCTCTGAAGGCACTGGGGAACGCAGGTCATCCAGGCAGCATTAAAACCATCATACGTTTCCTCCCCGGTGTCGCTGCCACCCCTGTGGATCTGCCACCTCGTGTGCTGAGTGCTGCCGTGCAGGCTATGAGACTCATAGCTGCAAGAGACCCTCACAGTGTAAGAACCTCGGGGTGCATCCGATTCCGAATACATTATTTGGGAAAGCACAAATAATGCAATGAAAATAAGTATTGCTTCTACCTGAAGTTGCCTGTTATTATGCAGGAAAAATAATTTAAATAATGTAAATTATCTGAGTACCTTGTTTGACAGCTACTTAATTTTAATAATACAGTACAATATTATCATAATCATCATCACAGCAGTGGCATTGCTAATGAATATTAGGTTACAAAATACAACATTTGCCCAATTTAATGTGATTTCAAGTAAAAAACACTTCTGGTCTTACATCTAAATATAGATACAGGTTCAACAGATACAGATACTGATACAGATGCAGATACAGATCCAGATAAAAACGCCCCTGTGCATCTCTAGGACATGGAGGAATAAGTGAAGCCACTTTAGATGCCATTTTCTCATAGCTACATGCTGTTGTTATATAAAATATGTTTTTGGTAATTGAATTCTTTGTGTTCCATAGTGAAGCTGAAAATTAAATATTTTGATAAGGTCAAACAATGCCTTTACACAAAGCGATGTACTATTCTAATGCTGGAAATCATTTTTCATTTTCTTCATTGTAGCAGGTACGAATAATTTTCAACAATCATGTGAAAATGGCAAGTCTGATTCAAGCTATTGTCACGTTATCTTTATGTTGTGGAGCTACATAATCTTCTCTGTATTCATATCTGCAACATTTACTGCAATCTGACTTTCAAAGTTCATCATTGGTACAGAAAATAATAGACTGTGTTGGAACAGAACAGAAATTCCTTCAGCAGCAGGTGGTTGAATGTGCTTTCTGAACTCCATTTGATTATCATACTTCTGTTTTCAGGTCCAAGACATCACCATGAGTCTGTTCCTGCAGAAGAACCTTCCCACTGAGATACGCATGCTGGCTATCATGATCCTGTTTGACACTAAGCCGCCGATGGCTCTGGTGTCCACAGTAACCACACATCTTTTGGAGGAAAAAGACCTCCACGTTGTCAGTTTTGCGTACTCCTACTTGAGAAGCTTTTCCAGATCCAATACTCCAGAAAATCAGTTTCTGTGAGCAAAACAACACAGTTGCAATAATCAGTTGGGTGTTGTTTATCATTGTTTCATTTTGTCATATAATTTCCAACTTTCAACTTTTTGTTTCTGTGCTCACTTCAACAGCTCAACTGCTTGCAATGTTGCCGTGAAAATCCTGGCCCCGAAGTTTGGTCGTCTCAGCTATCACTACAGCAAAGCAATGCGCATGGATTGGTTTAACGGTGTGCTCAAATACAGGTTCTTGCACTCTTGGCTTTTTCCTGAAACTGTTATATGACAATTACTATTTTCCTCAATACAGATGATTTCTTAATCGGTACAGCCGCAGAAGTCTTCATGTTAAGAAGTGCAACAAACATCTTTCCTACTGAAATCATGACGAAAGGAAAGTTCTTCTTCATTGGCAGGATTCTGCAGCTTATGGAGGTACAGCACGACACATTAGCATTGATACTGCAGATAATTAATAATTGAAAATGAAGATAAACGTGTCTCCCCAGTCATGAATAGTAATTGTCTTCTGTTCTTTTTATACTAAAGTTGGGTATCCGTGCTGATGGACTTAAGGAGCTGTTTGGCGCCGGCATCCCTGGTTTTAGTTTTAGTGACATTCAGTCTCTTTTCAATGTGGTGAGTATATAACCGAGACTCTCAAGGATAACTTCATTATTCATGAACCTGGGCCCTATTTCCACATGTTTTTGTGTCTAAGTGACTGAAGGGACAACAAATTTTGAAACTGGTCCTCTATTGAGTGAGAGAGCTGCAAGCATCAGAAGTAAAACTGAGCTACAACTAATCCCTCTAAAAATGCTTGTTTTGCCAGTGACAGGCTCAGATTGTCTATAAACATTATGGAAAGGGTTGCTACAGAAATAGACCTTTTTTTTTAAAGAGTAAGATACGTTTTGTTTAACCAGAAACAGCTGTTTTATTGCTCTTGCCAAACTAACTTCACACCCTTTGCAAAACTGTAATTTTTACATTGTCATCTTCTTTCAAATGCAACAGAAATAAAATAAAATTCACCAACAATGTCTTGGCTAGTCTTGGCTCTATTCCAACAATCACAACTCTGGTTTGGCCGAAATAAACCCTTTATCATGGCATTAGATGTGAAAATATCCAGAAGGGAGCAAGAGGGGGGTCAGACATCAGGGAAGGAGCAGGGAGAAACAGCCAGAATATTTTGACATCTAATGTGTTGAATTAAGTTTTATTTTGACCAAATCAGACTTGGTGATTGTTAGAGCAGTGGAAACACAAGCCAACATGTTTTTGGCAATTTTTATTTTGTTCCTGTTGCTTCTCAATGAAGACAACAATAATGATTTTAAATTATAGTGTTTCAAAGGGAGTCTGATTAGATTGGCGAGAGCAATAACACAGCACTTTCTGGTTAAATAAAAGGATCTTACTCTTTAACAAAAGGTCTCTCTCTGTAGTGATCCTTTCCATGAAGTTGTCTGACACTTAGAATAACAGCCGGAGACTGTCACTGGTAAAAAAAAAAACAGAAAAAGGGGGTTAAAAAAAAGCACTCTTAATGGACTTACTTTGACAGTACCCGGAGGGATTACGTTGCAGCTCAGTTTTGCTTCTGCTGGCTGCAGCTCTCTCCCTCAATATTGGACCAATTTCAAAAATTGTTGTCCCCATTAGTCACTTAGACACAAAACACGGGAAAATAGGTTCCAGGTTCAGAAATACTGAAGTCACCCTTTAAGGCAGTATCATAGCTGTGCTATTATTCTCCAGCTTACTTGTTTGGGTGACCGTTGTGTTGTGCTGTGTCATTTTCAGCTCCAAAACTGGGAAATTCTGCCCAATGACAAGCCCGTCCTTTCTGCCTATTCACGGGCCTCTGGACAGGAGTGGTTCTTTGCTGATATGAACAAAGAGTTCATTCAGGACATCATCAGGGTGAGAGGATAACTGAACAAAGAAAAACACACTAAGAACCATCCATTTATGTTTAAGCCAGTTCAGCCAACAAAGAGAACCATATTTTCATGCCGTGTACAAAGCCTGTTACATGCTCTCCTCTGATCCTACTTGCAGGCTGTCAGTCCATCTGCAGGGAAAGAAAGCCCTCTGTGGGCTGCGATTGAGAATCTGCAGAGAGGAGTATCATGGCATCGGACTAAGCCTTTCTTAATCTTTGAGGTCCGCTACTTCCAAGCTACCACCCTGGGTCTCCCACTGGAGATTAGCAAATATTATGAAACCGTCAATGGGATCACTGTTAATGGTGAGCAGTCAAATCCTATATCTTAAGACCACCTTCATGTGAAATTAGTCCAGATTAATGTCTAAAACTATTTATTTTATGTCATGTAAACCATTATTTACTTACTACTTTTTTTCTTTTGTAGCTAAAGCTGCAGTAAATCCGCCACTGACTGAACATCTTGGACAACTGTTGAACTCTGAAATTTCCCTGGAGAGTGATGGCTTTGTTGGGTAAAATATTTCATGTCATTTAATTTAAAGAAGATATACTACCAGCATGTCATGCCAATATCCATTTAATTTGATGGTATTCATATCATCATTGCCAAATTGCCTTTGTATACTATTTATGTGTATACTGTGGAGTTACAGCTACTGAAACAACCTCTTCTTTTTTTCAGTTTCACAAAGGATTTCTGGGTTTCCTACGGGATCAACACAGAGCTGTTCCAGTGTGGTTCTGAGTTTAAGAGCAAAACGCCAATTGCTATCCCCTGGAAGTTTGCTGCTAAGATCAATGTCAGAGAAAAGAAGTTTGAACTCGACTTCCCTCCAATCAAAAAAGAGTTTGAAATCTTTGCCATCAGGTATATTTTAGGGATGTGAGAAAAATGGGAATCGCAGTTCTTATCCTCTGCAATTTTGAATGAATTCACAAATTCAAAAATCATAAAATTATTGTTCATCTTTGCTATTTGAACAAAACTGCTGGACTGTTCTGCATGAAACACTGACCACCACTGACAGCATTTAGTCTGAAAATAGTGCCTCTTTCCTATTTATTAATTCGAGAAATCAATTCTCAATCTTATCGTGATTCAAAAAGTTTCCAACACCTACTATGTATTGTGGTTATGTTATACAATTGTGCTTCACGTTTTATACATGCTATACACAATGCTGCCAATGTGCCAAGTCTAAGATTTCTTATTTTCCTTTTCAACCAACAGATCCAATGTGTACGCAGTAACCAGGAACATTGAAGAGCCAGCTTTGGCCAAAATGACTCCAATCATTCCCACCGCTATTGATGCCAATCAAGAAGTCGTCCACATGGGCCCCACAGTTGTGAGGCCTGAGTCAGATGAGGTACAGTCAGCACCTTTAGGAGATTACTGTGAGTTGAGCTAATTAAGACTCAAAGGGGCCTAATATCTTCACAATTCTTTGTTCGATCCAACAGTTCGTGGCACCAAACACCTGGCATCCACAAGCTAAAATGTGTGCAGAGAGTAACATTTATGGAGCTGGTATCTGTGTGGAATCTGAGTTAAGGAGAGAGTATTATCATGAGGAATACCCCCTGTACTATTTCCTGGGGTTCACACAGATGGCAGTCAAAGTAGTCCCAGGTATGCACGGCAAGTCCAACACATAACACCATTCAGCACTGTGCACATCACAAACCTATTGTACAAATGTTTGCTAAACTTAACATAATATTGAACTGTTGGTTATGATTATCAATGTGAGGCCTAGCCCCTTAAAGATGGTTTGCTGCCTTGAGTTATTATCTGTATCAAGAGCAAAATCCTCACTCAGATGGTTATAAACCTGACTTTTCCACTCGTAGCTGGATACCCCAGTGTCAATAAAGTTTGATCATTCTGACCTGATCAAGCTGCAAAAAAGTAGAGAGACATAAATGCAGTTTTACCTCATTAAAGTTTCGCTGCTGCTTTTATTCCCAAAGACGGTATTATACTTTCCACAAGTGTGTGAGGATCCACTAAAGACTGTGTGATGTAAATTTCATCATGAGAGGCTGTGTGTGTCGGCTCTATGGGGACATCTGTGTACCCGGCCATTTACTGTGACTGCACGGACTCGTCCACGAATTTGTACCATGTGGCCACTACAGACGGCAATCTACTGTGCATGCGTGGAATGCAACCTCCAAGTTGACTCCAGAAAGTAGTACAAATGGAACTAAAAGGCATCTGCGGTGTCTGCAGTTGTCCATGTATGTGTCAGTTCAGGACTGTAGTAGAGCCAATAGAATAACTTAACACAAAGCTGATAAACCTCTGACCAGGACAATCTGAAAACAGTGTGCACCATTTTGCATTTTGCCATATTTTTTGTTGAATAGCATGTTTCTTGAAACAGAGTGAAGCAGTGTGCAAATGCCTTTGAGGTATGTTTTCTCTCATTTGATAGGTATGTCAGAAGTGTTAAGAAGTGTAACTAATTATGTTTTGGGTTTTACATGATTATCACAGTAAAATAATTCTATGATGGACTAGACCAGGGGTCTGCAACACTCTCAAAAAAGACATTTTTGGGCCAAAAAAACTTCCCACAAAAACCTTCTCCTGCAGAGACTCTTCTTTTTTTGAATTTTGCATCTATAGAGCCTAGGGAGACTCAAGACTAGCCACCAAACTTTATGACGCATATTTTAGTTGGCCAAATATTATGATAATTCTTTATTAGGTGTATAGGATACACATTTTTAAGATTGGAGAATGTAAGAATCACTTTAGGCCAACAATGATAAAAGCAAATTAAAATGTTAAAAAATAATTTTAAAATAACCGTTATTAACCATCTCCATATAATTTTTTTTGTCAAAGCCACTGGGAGCCACTGGAGAGGGGCAAAAGAGCTGCATGTGGCCCTGGGACCGCAGGTTGCTGACCCCTGGATTAGACAAAGTAGAGATCGCACTGCATTAGATTGAACAGGTGTTCATGTTATTGGGCCTGCCTCAATATATTTCCTCTCTTAACTTCTTGGTAACGTAGCCTGTGCACTTCTATTAGCCCAGGCAATCAAAGCTGTTGACAAAATCCACTTTGAGGTTAATGCTGGCCCGAGTACACATCCAATGAGCACCCGCCAACTGCTTGAGACTCTGAGGAGACTTTCCAAGGTATTTGGCTACTCTTGCAATGTTATTATCCCTGCACCTGCTCCGGTATTTTATCCAGTCAAATTCTCCTGTTGCTTAATTGTGTTTACAGGAAGCCACCCAGCGAGTAAGTCTGTCCTCTGATTCAGCCTCCAGTGTCAGAGGATCTCCTAACAGCCCTCCTGACTCCCTAATGGAAGTATGCTAAACATGCTCCACAGAGAGCATATGTTTATATGTTTATTACACTAAATAGGCACTTTTACCGAGCATTTAAAATGTTTTAGCTGTACTTATGATTCCTGATCTCACCATCACCGCAAATAAGTGGTCCATGTTAAAATTTGCAGCTATTTGTGTGCATAAAAACACTTGTTCTTTCAGCCCTGTTGACTTTTACAGCTCTGAGCAGCATTGTCCACTAAGTCCACCAGATTTTACCCACAATTACACCAATATACATTCACAAGAATCCACACATGACATAAGATAATCAATATTCTGCACATATTGGACATGATGCACACAAGCCCATTACAGTCTTATGGACCACTTTCTATCTCATTCAATAGGGCTGGAACTCAACACCTGAAGCTGTGTTCAATATCAAAGCCTTCGCCGTGAGTGGAAACCAGAAGCCTGAGGGTTATGATGCAGCCATGTACTACACGCCTGAGCCAAGCATTCAGAACGCCCAGCTGATTGTTTCTGAGGTTGGAGAAGAAACCAACTGGAAGATGTGTGTTGACACCACTCTGGAGGCCCGTGCCGAGGCAAAGGTAGATATAAAACACACAGCAAGGGCAGTCAGGATATTTACTTTTGTTCTTATCTGGATGTACCAAATACCTCTTCTATGATCACATGATGACTTGTATGTGAAGGGGGTTGGTCATTGTGATGAACCCACAGAGCATTATCACCTGAAGTGGGACAGCATCTTTCAGGTAATTATTTAGCTGTCTGTACCGCAACTTTACTGTTTTGGTCCACTGTCATGGCTCTAATTAACATAGTTTCCTGCCACAGCAGGCAGCTGTTTTCAGAAAAAAGAGAAAAAATGTCTAAAAACCAATTGTACAAAACCTGTTCAGCACCTTAGTGACTAGCTAATGAATACAGTACACCATTAAGCAGTCAAAGAAACAGCTACAAGAAGATACTAGACAAGTAATGATTACTTTTTTGCAGACAATTCTGCTTAAATAACAACTTAAAAGGTGATGATATATCCTTTATTGTGAAAGAATTTAAGATGTATCGTGTAAAATAGGTGACCAAAAATGTTATGAGAATGTTTGCACCTGGCAAAGTTGATATACATCCCTATTGATCTGTTCAGATACACATTCTACAATTGAAGGGTTCATTTGCACAGATATTATTATTATAACAGGTATTTTATTTTTCCAAAACCTTTTTTCTGCATTCCAATGAATAACAATCAAACAGGTGTTGTGTTGTTGTTGTTGTTTTTTTTTATTCCATCAGTCATGTTTTTTTTTTTATTGTGCACTCAAGGGCATATCAATCAAGCTGGTGTTGTTTTATTCATTTTAAGAATGGCGTTCATCTGTTTTTCCAAATGAATTCCTCGAATACACTGTATGATGATTAAATTTCTGATTAAAACTTATACATATGGTCTGTGTAAGGCATGTTATTATTTTGCATATTGCATATTAAGGCTGAAGCCAAGGCTTTTGTTTGTAGAGACTCCCTCCGTGATTTATCTCGTGTGTTTGGTCTAGGCACACATTAGATGGGGAGCTGAATGTCAGTCTTATGAAATGTCAATGAGAGGTACAACTGCACATCTGCCTGGTTCCAAGCCAACACTCAAAGCCAAAGTACACTGGACCAGGATCCCTGAGACCATGGCAGCAATGGGCAGAAGGTGAGCCACTGTGAATAAATATAGTTTGTATCAAGAAAGATAAAATGTGAAAATGCTCAAGCAGAAAGTGGAAAATGGCTTCGATTCATATTTTGAGGCAACTTACTCTGCCTTACAGAGCATGGTGGCAACACTTTTTCTTGTTTACGATTATGACACCCACTGGCATGTGTTGTTAAAGGAGCTTTTTACCTCTTTACCCAGAATTGGAAGCTACGTTCCGGGCATGGCTTTCCTTCTCGGCTTCTCCCAGCAACATGAGAAAAATGCCAAACAGGAGGTTTCTGCATCAGTTGTTGCCGCCTCAGCAGACAGCGTCGATGTGAAGATTAAATTCCCAGAGGTGTGTAGCTATATATAGATGCAAAACTTCTGAATCCTGGCATTGTATTTAACTCATCTTGACTGCTGTATTTATATGGATGTGTCATTTCTTTTGTCTTCTCATTAGTATACAGTCTACCGCCAGGCGATTCCAGTTCCACTGCCACCTGCCAGTATTCCGGAGCTTCAACACAACATCACAAACACAACAAGAGACAGCTTTGGACACGCATAAAAACATGTGAGCAACAGAAACCAGTTTGATTGCTTAATTGAATGTTCATACTACTAAATTTCTGTGTCTTTTTGAATATTGTGTGATGCTGTGTGTATGTGTGTGTACTGTATGTGTGTGCGTGGTAGTGGATTGTTTTGACAGATTTCTTTGCAAAGCAGATGAGCAACAACCAAAGAATTATGCCATTTTTGCTTGCGTTATAAAATACGTTTTGTGCTGCAGAACAACAACAAAGCCCAGATGGGAGCCAGATGCCGCCTTTCAAAGTGATAACACGGCAACCAAAATCTCACCACCGTGATGAAAGTGTGCATCATAAAAGATGCATCAGTAATCCGTCAGATGTCACAAGTTTGGAAATAACCTGTTAAGGTCCTGATTTATTCATCTGAAAGCAAGTTAATATTTGATCACCTCCTTTTTTTTTGATGAAACATCGTGTAAATTCATGCTTATGTTCCAAAATATTGTATCTTCATAATACTGGATTTAATTTAAAAAAAAAAAAAAAATTGTTTCAGCAAGTTTTGTTCTCTTTGTTCTGATTCTGTCAGTATAAATCCTTTGTTCATCCAAACATTGTGTTAAATCTGTGAATCCCATGGTTATAATCCAGAAAAGCCTGTTTTTTCTCTTATTTTACCATAACAATATTTAATGACTCTCCACAAAGTTCCGTTCTTGCTTGTTAGTGCAATAAGAAAGATTAAAGAGCCAGTTTACCCCAAAATCAAGTAGGAACTATTATTTTTCTGCGGTAGAATCTTCTAGAATTTCTTTCTTTCTATAGGAAACAAAGTATTTCAAACATGGAAATGCTCACAACAAGGTGTGTGGATTATCTTTAGTAACGTGTGTCGTAATTTCTATAAAGACACACTGGTGTACATTTTTCAAATGTATTTTTTCGGCACTTTGAGCACCACAAGCCGAGTGCTATCTAGTTCCATTATACTGGAGAGAAAGCAGACATCTCCACGGCTGACATCTCCAAGCAACTCACACCAAAACAATCTAGATGGATAAAAAGCACCACAGGCCAGAGGAAAAATGTGTATTTTTGATTTGGGGGTGAACTGCCCCTTTAAAAAGTAGCTGGATTGTAGTTACAGTAGACCTTTTCATCTTGGATAATTTAGAACCAAATCATTGATGTTTGGCATCACACACTAACTGAGGTAATCTGAGCTCATTAGTAAATATCATTCAACATTGTTAAGTTAGACAATGATCAGCAGTACTGATGAAATCGCTGGAAATCCTCAAAAACTTGATGCAGATGAAGTCATAAAATCTCGTCTGATGCAAACTGTGTAGTGCTCTTTCACGTTTGTTAAAAAAAAGCAATTTGCATAGCATTATATTTGCCAAATCTAATTTTTCTTGCAATAAATGGGGAAATGGAGTGGAAACTGCACACAAAACAAAACAAAAACAAAACAAAACAAAAAAAACAAAAAACAAATGGCTGGGCAGGTTTGTCTAGTTTAGCCGCCAGTTTGGCAAATAAACAGTCTTTGTTAACAGGTCCTGTTATACTCTAAATATCCTGTTTATTGTCAAAATAATAAGAGTGGGTTTTGGATTCAGTAGACCGGATCATAAATGCCCTTTTTGGAGGGTTTCTGAAAGAGACAGATGTTTACAAGGTCTGTATGACCTGATGTGTTTGTTTGGTCAACTGACCCAACAGAGCTGTTTGCAGATGTCAGTACACAACGCCACCGTGCATGCCCTTAAAGTTCACACAAAGCACTTGGTGCCCTTTGATAAAACATGGACTACATTGTTAAATGTTCAGAGACCTCAGAACATAGGTGTTATTGTCTGTGTAAATGGATGAAAGATTTAAAGGACCAGTATGTCAGAGTTAATGGCATCTATATATCGGGAAGGTTGTAGATTGCAAACAAATGAAAACTGCTTGCCTCACCCTCCCCTTCCAAGCATGAAACTTGGCAAAAACCAGAAGGCTGTATCTTGAACCAGTGTTTGGTTTGTCCACTCTGGGCTACTGTAGAAACATGGCAGTTCAACATGCCAGCCTCTGTAGATATAAACGGCACCTGGTGAAACTTTCGTGCAACTAGCCACAGGCTGCAAATTGCATGAATTTCAATGCAACTTGACAGTTACATGAAGCAATTAAAAAATAATCAGTCTCATGCAACAATTAACAGTTAATTTCACTCAAATTAGCTGGTTAGATTGAAAATGTTTTGAATAATGGTTGTTTTCTTGCTAGATTGTGTCACTGTAATTGCATTAGTATCTTTGTATATTTGTTTCTATTGTTTTATCGCTGGATGTCAATCTGGACGTGTTGTGTCTCTCCTTGTGCCACTGGCTGACTACTTTTTTCATATGGCTGTCTCGGAGAACAGGAAGAGCGCTATTGGTGCATTAACGCATCAGTTCATATGCTGGTGAAGAAAAAACAACCGTCTGTTTACTCAAAGTAGAGACCAATGGATCATTTCACACTCTGGTTAACTATAATAACTTCATATTAAACTCAATTGTAATTTAGGTTCACTTGTTTCACCATGTAAAGCCGGCCTAATGTAGCAAAAACACAAGGATTCTTATTTCCAGGTGATTATACACTAATGAATACTATATTCCATTCCTGCCATATTCTGCCAATAAATCCCCCTAAATCTTACACACTGGACCTCTGACAAACATTATTTGGCACTCCTGAACTGGGCCCAGCCCAAATCTCAACTTTTTGAGTTGTAACAAATGGCATGTGTCACCAGCCAAAGATAATGATTGCGTCCTAACCAAAGACTGGTTGTCCTAACTACTCCTGGCTCCGCTTCTCCTGCCTACGCTGATTTAGCCAGATGGTGTTGAATTGCAGAGAAAAGACATCGCCATCAAAGGCTGAACAGGATGAGCAAAATTATAATGGCACCATTATGTTCCATTTACATCTCTAATATCCTGCGGGCTCTCAAGTGCTGGTTGACAGCCTGATTGCAAATCTGTTTGTGCCTACGTCAAGATCCACATCACCCCCTGTAGAAGATCAGGACAGCCTGACCTTGTGTTGACAGGTGAAATCAGCTGGTTATAAAGCATTAGTCAATGATTGATCAGGTAATTCAGAGTAGGAGGGATAGGCCATCCCCTCCTTTTTATTGCTGCTCAGTCTGTGATTGTGACTTGCCTCATTAGGCAGACTACACCAGCCCTGCTAAAAGCCATCTGAGGGTAACTGATAATAAAACCATGGCTACAGACATTTTTGTCCAATTGTAGCTATTACTCCATGTTTTGTGCATGGTGAAGAGCATCGTTGGAGGCACAAAAAGTCAGTGCAGCTGATGAGTTATAAATCCCACCAGTTCAACATGTGACACTTTCTTATGGAAAATGAGGTTGTACTTATTTTATTTTTTTATTTATTACCCACTAAGACAGTCTAATAAAGGGACTAAAAAAGAACAGATCAGTTCTAGTTTTTGTCTAATACAGAGTGTGGGCTGGTACAGATTATTGGTGGACAATAATATAAGTGCGACCAAAACTGATTAGGGACTGTTTTTGAAGAAAAATATATTGGATTTTGAAAATCTCCCTGAAGTCTGCAGTGTTTAAAAAAGATGAAACAAGTCCACATTTTTGGCACTGACAACAGGCAGCATAATCCCGTGGCATGGATGTGTGTGTGTGTGTGTGTTAGAGTGTGTGAGCACTAGAGGACAGTGTTTACCAGACATTAAAATATGCCTGGCACTGTGCTAAAAGCCTGGCACCAGTATTTGTTCAGTTCACAGCAAGGGCTATGCAGTGGATGTTGACATTTTGATGATAAATAAACATATGTCTTGGCACGGTCAAAGTGCTCCCACAACTCTTTGGCCCGCAAAGAGAGGACACATTTTATTCTGATAGAAAAATTAAAAATTGAATACTGACTGACAAT
Source organism: Lutjanus campechanus (assembly GCA_027495735.1). Classification (NCBI taxonomy): domain Eukaryota; kingdom Metazoa; phylum Chordata; class Actinopteri; order Lutjaniformes; family Lutjanidae; genus Lutjanus; species Lutjanus campechanus. The sequence goes on along the minus strand of JAJHUR010023686.1, from coordinate 82,326 downwards.
GTTCTTTGCATGCTTTTCACACTATCTAAAGGATGCTTTTTTGGGTAATAAACTGATAGTTGTGGTTTATGTTCAGGGGATTAGTATGTATTAGTGGGATTGGTAGATATTTGTACTGTATTGAACGGATAGTTCAGATTATTTGATGTAGGGTTACATGAGGTACTTATTGATAGTCAGCGTATCACCTACAGTAGGTGGTGGGCGGCACACCCCCAGTTTGGAGAAGCAGAGCAATGGAAACGAAGCAATGCTGTGGACGTGATCAGCAACAGTATGTAGTTTAGCCACTTAAAAATGGCCCATTTAAAAAAATCAGTTTAAGTGTACCCTATCTTTAAAATATTCCCCTGCTTTACTTTCCCATTAGACAGCCTGTTTTGATTGGAAACAGCCATTACATGAGCCAAATATTGCATTCTCTCCAGACCAACCAAACTAGAAAAATAGATGAAATCGGTCATTTTACCTTGCAGAACATGGAAGTTGCTGTTCTACTGCTGCCTTGATCAGTTAGTTTGTTTGTGTTATTGTGTGACTTTGGAGAATCTGAACCATCTTTTTTTAAAATACTGAGGATTATAAAAACACAAGCTAACAGATTGAGACAGCAGCTCCTGTGTTCTGCAAGGTAAAATGACTGACTTTGCCTGTGGAGTTTGGTTGGTTTGGAGAGAGCAATAGTTGGCTTATATACAGTGGCAGTGGTTTTCTGTCAGAAAAGTCTGTCTGATGGTGGCTAAAAGTGCCTAAAATACCTTTGTTGCTGCCCCTGTCCACAGCAGTTCATTGCTTAGCTTCTATGCTGGTGCCCCTCTCTGCTTCTCCTAACTATGGTTGTGTCGATGGGCGTCTACTATAGTTAAAACACTGATCAATAACTTCATACATACCCACATTAAATAATCCGAGCTGTCCCTTTAAGCACTTAGCAGGGGCACTGTCATATCATATCTTAGCAGATTTCTGATTAGCAAGACAAGCTGATTTGGTGTCAGGTGAACAGGAGCATTAGTGAATGATCCATCTGGTAATTTGGCAGAGCCATAAACTGGATTACTTTTTCACCAGCACAATGATCTGGCACAAACTGCCTCCTCGTCTAATTTAGGTTACGCAGAAACAAGGCAGGGTAACATGTGTGTAGGAGCGAGTGACATTATCACTGACATTATCAAGTGGGCACACCTTGTCATGGACACTTCATGACACCTCCAGAGGGCTCAAAATCTCCCATCACGCCTGCTGTTAGACCTCCACTGAGCTCACATTATTCCAGCTTACAATTTCACCATCACTCTCCCCAAATGAGCTTGTTGCCATGTTTTCTGATGTTGTCAAGAAATCTTGTTGCTCTGCACTTAAACAGTTGAGCCATGTTTTTCAGGGAAAGGCAAATTTTGAGAACTTTTTGCTGAAAAGCTCGGTGACGCACAACCCTTTATTTCAAACATTACTGTCATCTTCAGAATATGTTTATGATCACGATAATGGCACATTTTAGACTGTTATGTCAATATTCTAATAATGTGTCATTATTATCATGCTGTGTTATTGCTGTTATTTCAAATAGCACCAATAGTGACAGCCTCTTGGGTGCTTTTGTATAAACAGAACTGCACACTGAGGTCAGATGGCTGAAGTGAGTTTTTCATGCCACAGGCTGTGAGAGCTCCTTGTCTGAAACACAGAGGTTGAGTTTCTATTGAGCGAGTGCAGACAGTGAGTCTTTGAGGAGCTGTGAGCTAACAAAGAGTATGTTACCTGCCTGAAGGCTACAGAAATATCATTCCATAAAAAAATATTCAGTCATAATGCTTACGCTCTATGTCGCCACACTACCAGAATTTTAAACCTTGATAGAATACTTGCATAAAAAAAACCCAATGCCGGATACCTCTTTCATTATTATATCAATTTTTTTTTAAAAAAAGGTCACGGGCACACATAATAATGTTTTTCTTTTTCTTTTTCTTTTTTTTTTAGATTAGCAACCTCCACACAGTGACACAGTGCCGGTACAGAAAAAGTCACTGAACATGGTTTGGTTTTTCTGCTGCAAGCCAAATTTCAGACAGGATGGTAAAGACTGAATTGAGGTCTTGAATAATAAACATACTGTATATACAAAGACACTGCATTGGCCTGTGTGTTGTACGTCAACATCCTGCCACTATAACGTTTACATTTCTCAGTCCATCTCAATGAGTCATGTTGTATTCAAGGGCTCTTTTGAATAAGTAAAAAAAAAAAAAAACACTTATTTTCTTATGCAATGTAGAGTAAAACCCTTGAATATAAAAGTAGTAATAATATAACAGTAGTGATATAATAGGGCTTTTTATCCCGCAAATCACAGGTCAGCCTTTCCCTGTCCAACATGGCAGTGATGTTGATGCAACGCAGCAACAAGCTGAAGCGATAGTGTCTACGTATAATAAGTCTATGTCTTGAATCAGCAGCACTGATAATAACTGTCCATAGCTTCAGTACTTTCAGTACTATCAAGTGTTAGTATTGTATTGTTTTAAACTAGTGGTATTGAGGAATTTTACATACCTCAGTACTTTTGACAACCTTATTAAGCTCAATTCAAGGTCAGTCAGCAGTGATCATGTAAAGCTTTGAATAAATGTTTGTTTGTTTTTTACTTTTTAATGTCTCCATTTTGCAAAAAGTATATGATGCCAATCTATGAACAAGCTTTTAATTTCTGTTGAGTTTTATAGTTTAGTTGACAAGTAAGATTTAGATAGACCACAGTTAGATGTTCTAGGTCGCAAAGACTTAACTTGTGGCAAATCCACAGTGAAAATAAATGTATTCACACTGGTTTTCCCAAAAAGGAGGGACAAATATGCCAGTTTTGTATGATGGGACAAATTAAATTGTAACAGAGGAGGCTGATCTTTGTGTGACAGCCTTTAAGGCTGTCTAAAGTGCAGATCAGACAGTGAGCTGCAGGGGAAGATGACTATCAGCTTAAGAGAAGCAAAACTTACATGGAAATGAAGAGAATTCTGATCCCATAAACATGTATTTCATATTAAAAGAGTTCAGATATTCTATTTATCCTGTCCTTAGTGGGAGCAGTTTATGTTTATGAATCTTTAAGACATTTTGGTGACTGCATGATGGAGTTAAGTTGTGAGAGAAAGATGAGTTATGGGTCCTTTAATGTTTAATCATTTTATCTGATAAATAACATTATTATTAATGTTTGTTTATTAACTGGCCCCTGGCCTCCTGTCATTTTGCAAAAGTGGACCACGGACAATGCAAGTTGAGAATCCTTTTTCTAGGTGGTGCAGAATATATACTGTATGTAAGAAAGCAGACTACCCTGTGTATTTTTGTCCCATGTTGAGGAAAGAGTTGTTCTGGTAGAGGTGTACAGAGTCTTTTTGTTTCCAGTTAATTAAGCTCAGTGCTTTATTGTTAAGTGAAAAATTAGGAGTGTTCCTTAGTGGCTGTGTGAAATTAGTGATTTTTTTGTGGTTTGCCCCAAGCTGTCAGAGATGCAACAGCTGCAGTGTTTTTGAAGCAAGGATGTATTTTAATTGCATGCTGGAACAGACTCCAGCCCTGTGTGACCCTGAACAGGAAAGGCGGTGCAGAGGGTGGACGGACCAGTGAATTAGTGGTTTATGCTGACATGCTGATGAATGGTAGAAAGATTGGGCTATTACTGCTGTATTTAAAACTATGTTCTTGTGGATCCATCAGATAATACACTAACTTTGGTTACCCAAAAACTAATTATAAATGTTTGATGCCTGAAGAATTCAACAGGATCTGTTTTTCTGCAGGCTGTGAATCTTATTTTGTTTTTTTCTTTTACAGTTATTTTGCCATTATTATAGAGTCTAGAGAACTTAATTAGTTAGTGTGGGCAGGGTCTGGAGGCAACACACGGTGCATTGATGAAAGGCCCTTTGTTTTGAGTAGAGAGTTAAAGAGACCACAACAGAACAATTTTGTGGGGAGGATAACACCCAAACAGTTTGTCAGCGGGTGAAGGTAGGGATAAGGATTGGACGACAAAATTCTCAATGCATATGGCGCAGTTCGATTTGAAGCAGTTTGTAGTGTAGAGGGACTTTTAAGAACCTTATTGCTACAAGAACTTTGTGAAGTGATGCTATTGGCCTGCACAGACTGCAAAATTTATATTAACAGTTCATAAATTTGGCTGATTATGGCACAAGTCATGAGATATAAATGCATTTGATTATCGGTCATATAGTCGATGAGTGAGCAACCACAAAGTTCATTTTTAGGGGCATTGCTGTTCTCCATTTTTATTAGTGATCTTCCACAAATCTGCTCTGATTGCTATTTTTAATTATACAGTATGCTGATAACACTGATCTTTTCCTCCAATACATGGGTCTCTGGTCTTTCAACTTTCTTAAGCCTCGTATTCAATCAGTGATAAAGAAAATATATTGCAGCCTGAGAAAATTATATTATTCAATCAACTGTTTCACCCTATAGGTTTGGGAAATAATTATTTCAAAGCTGATATTACCAATTCTAGATTAAATTCTAAATGCATACTGCATATATAATATTTGAAGTAATTATACTGTGGATTTTTGAGAAGCTCATTGCAGCAATAACTTCTCGTAGTGATGCTATTGGTGTGTACAAATGGTGTAATATTTTAACAGTACATACAGCTGGCTGATTAAGGGCGGGATCACACCTAAAGGTCCGATTCCTGAATTGAACCAATGTGAGGATGATCTACTGTTTCAATTTTCCAACTGATCTGTTTGTGTTCACATAGTCAAAGCTCAGTCCAGAAACTGTAACCACAAGTCATGTGGTGGAAATGATGTTCAATTACTGGTCATACAATAGGCAGGCACAAGGACAACAACAACAAAAAAAGGATTTCTACCTGGATATCATACATCATGGAGCTCCGTCAGGTTCTGTTTATGTTAATGTTGACGTGGAGCCCGTATCAGCAGACTTTAGAGGAGACATATGAGGATAGTGCAGGCATTCTCACATTGTCATGAGTCCAGATTCATCCCTGCCAGTCCACAGCTGTGTAGCAAAAGTGCTACAAGGTCACTCACTACTCACCAAAACAGGAAGGGAATTTTTTAACCAATGAAATGACACATACAATGGTACGCTTCAGTGAGTTGTTTGAATGGTATTCACACCAGAAACGAACTGCTCCAGAGTTCATTTGACAGTGGTCCGAGACCATCCCTTCCAGGCAGACCAGAGAGCGGTTGTTTGGTCCACACCAGGGTTTGAGTCCAGTGCTCACACTTATCCAAATGAACCACAGCAAGGGGGTAAAAACTCCAGGGTCCAGTTCAACTGGACTAAATTGTCCTATTCATATTCTGTCCAAAGTGAAGGTGTACTAACCCATCAGTCAGTAATGTGGTTACATGTGAGTGTAAAATGCCTTCATCCAGTCAATGTCAAATTATACAAAACTACTGTAAATATTTCGAGGGATTTCATCAGATATATTTCCAACTCACTCTGTTTTTAACCTGGGGGAGCTTGAACCTGTGTGGTCAGATTGAATAGTCTGTGTATACTGCTGTGTGAATGTCTACTCAATCCTATCTAGAACCACCAAAAGCAGTTTTTCCAAGGCAGCTTTTGCTTCTGTAATATTCTTGGGATTATTCTCAGCTATCCAGAAAGTGGATCACTAATCCATAAACCTCGCCACTGGCCCCTATATGCAGTGAGACTCCTTGCAACCAATCACAATAAGCCCTAACCTAAACCCTAACAATAATGATCTATAAAAGGTTTGCTCCCGGGAGGGAGTGTGGGTGAGGTGGACAGCTCGATGTGTCAAAATGACTGACAAAATGACATTGCTGAAAGCCTGGCATTCAGAGGACTACTCACACCCACATGGACACACACTGACATAAAGTACACTCATTGTCTCTAGTCAAATGTTGACCTCTGAGTACTGGCTGTGCCCTCACCAGGGGCTGGAAGTTACTAATTTAACATGAACAGTTATATGATGTATGAAAAAAAAAACTAAATTATTAAATGTTTTTATATTAACAATGCATCATATGACTACTACTATGTAAAAGGGGTTGGATATTATCATTATTATCACCTGAACTTGCAGGTCCCTGTGGTTCTACAGAGTTTTACCTTTCAGGTCATTGTTTTAATTTTCCAGCCTGTAGCTTTACTGTTTCAGTTCATTGTCATCACTCTCATTAGCCTCTTGTGGAGTTGCAGCAGGCAGCTGTTTTCAATAGAAATAAGGTCCAAAACCTGCTATATGCTATGTACCAAGCACTAAACAGCAGACAGGCAAAAGCTAGCGACTACAGTAACTGTTAAAGCATTTAGCAGCAGACTTGGATATTTTTATTGTCAGGGGCTGGTAGAAACCAAATCAGAGCTAAAAGTGTAAATACTGGACAACATGACTCCAAATGAATGTTATTGTTGCTCTTTGTCTGCTGAAAGTCAAGACAGGCAAATGTTATCCAACACGTTCACCATATGTACTAAAAGACAGCTCAGCAGCTTGGTCAGTGGTCCTGCACTTCAAACTGTGACGCTGTAGGTGCGTGTCAGTTTTACACGTTAAGGGCTTTGCTGTCAAGTTAGCAATTATAAACTTTCAAAACAAAGGGAAAAAACTACTTGTGTAGGTTTAAGAAACAAAACCACTTGGGCATGTCAGATAACGTCATAAAAATCAGTCAACGTGACAATTGGTTTCATGCAGGACACAGACCTTGGTCTCCTGGGTGAAAGTCCTGTTCATCCATCCACCCCACCTAATCTAAATGCAGACTTTGTCACTCTACATACTGCATTGCCTGACTTCAATGGCACATTAAAGCATACTGCTAGAGGGGGGTCTCTAGAAATGAGGCTACAGGAGTACCTACAGTGTCATAGTTTGAGGTGGAAGACCACTGAATGAGCTGCTGTATTTGGCATGCTGGGAGTGAGATCAGGCTGTAAAAAGTAATATATCAGTGTTGCTGTTATGCCTGTTTGCCTCCAAATCCAGTAACTGCAGGTTTAATTGATGCATGGTGACTGTTTCCAAAAAGAACTACAATGAGATAGCTAACATCAATAACTCTGGTTGGTTACCAGTTTTGATATTTTTGTCTTTTCACTCTCTCAGAAAACCCTCAGAGCTCAGATCCTGCATTAACTGCAGACTCAGGAAGAAGCAGGCATAGCCAGAAATAATAAAGAAAGTGTTCAAATGACTGACTATGGCATCCCTAAGGCATCACATTTTTTGCGTTTATTGCATAGCGGCACAGATGCAGGCATGAAAAAGGGGGGAAATAGGAGTTTGAATCAAAATTATTAAGTAAACACACTGTTTGCACACATCTTCCATACATTAGGTATTATAGTTTGGATGATTATGCATTTTTATTGTCTTCCCTCCTCATTAAAGTGGACTGAAAGGCTGCCCCTGGCCTTCTGAATATTCATGGTTACACTGGAGTCATTGAGCCTGTTGTATTCATGAGTTAAGAGGCTTCCTGAATGTGCCTGCCTTGTTTATGGTGCCATGCTGTGTAACATGTTTTCATGGGAGTAACAGGAGCAATTTTCTTCACATTCTGGGCTGATTGGATAAACATTAACTTGGTAGGCAATACATAATCTTTTGATCCTCCAACGCCGTAATTCTGTGTGATAGCACAGCAGGCGAAACACATCGGGGCTTTAAATATCCATTACTCTGGCTGGCGTCAGCATTGTCTGATCACACATAATCACTATTTTTACTGATGAACACGACGTAACTTTTAGATGCAATTCAATTAGGAGTTGTTTTCACTGAGGAGATGACATACACAGCCATACCACCAGGTGGGGGCACTGTTGATCTTAGCAGTGACGTAAAGAGCCTTTACTTGGGGAGCCTTCCATTCTATTTTTACTTCTTGTGAAAATTTTATGTCTTCCTGTACAGATCAGTGCAATTCTCCTGTTCCATCCATTTGACCCAGAAATTCAGATACACACAACAAAGCGAGTGTCATGTCAAAGAATGATGTAAATTTTATATCATACTTTGCAGTGCACAGCGTCTGGATACGATTTTAAGCTTTACATGCCAATATCTACTCGTTAAATATAGAACTGCTTTCTTAAAGTGACAAAGTAGCTTATTAGAGAGGGTTTTGCAAATGTTTATTTATTTATTTTTTTAAAAGAAGATTTGTTTCATCAACTTTATATAACGGGTAAAAATAGCAATGTGAAAATCTGCTCCACTGCCAAGGTAGCTAACTCAATTCTCCCTTTCTCTTCCGTGATGATGCCAAGAGAGATCCTTGATAATTGAGCAGCAGAAATTGCGCTGTGAAAGAGCAGCTGTGAAAGAGCAGCAGTGAAGTAGCGTTAAACATTCAGCAGCCAAGAACACAGTAATTCTTCATGTGCAGTCTTATAGGCTCTGTATCTGTCGCGGTAAAGAAGGCCACTGATCCTCCCGCCCGTGAAGAGTGGTCGCCATGGCAACCTCACAGTTTATCAAGGTTCTGGGCAGTGGAGAGAAGGAGGGCCTACTGATGCTGCACACACATACATACATGTGGTTCACGACACATACACAGGAGCTTTGTTAGAAAACATTACAAGCTGTGATGAGTCTAGTCTGTCTTGTGTTTTGATCTCTGAACAGGATCAGATGTCAAGTGAAAACGTGTCCATATGCTCAAGCGGTATAAATAATTCTAGCAGAGGGCTTATATTGTAGTTAGTAAACATATACTAACTGAGGTGAGCATATGGCAGGCAGGGTGACAGGGTGATTAGAGATTAGCTGCATGACTGGAGGCTTGCAGGTTTTGATCCCCTCAAAGACCAGAATTTACACTGTGTAATACACTGATGCTGCGGCTCATTCAACCACACCATAACAAGATGTAATGAAGAGTTTCTTCGAACAGGAATGGTTAACCAACAGAACCAAGTGATTTCTGTGCAGGAATCAGAGACAGAGCCGAGAAATTTCACAGGTTTTTGGATGGCTTGATAGGCTGTTTGGCCTCAGTATGGTGAATATTCTAACAAAATAGAACTATAACATTAAAAATGTATAGTTGAGAGAATGAAGCTATTGAACATTGTTCTGCAAATGTAAAACTGATGGTTTGTTGGTCCAAAGTTATATTTCTGGGAAGGCAGTCCCAAATACCAAACATCCAATTGTGCATTTTCTGTTATTATTGTGGCTATAATAAGTCTGTAACGAGTAACAGGTATCCTCAGCTTACATTAAAATGTAAGATAGTTCTAAATCCTCTCTGAATATGCGATCTGTGGTACGACTCAAGATATATGTAGGACATGTATTCCATCTGTTGTTTTGTTTTTTTCCATCTGGATATTTATTTATTTATTTGTTTATTTGTTCTGGATTTATGTACTGGGATCTGCCTTCATAATACAAAAAAATGGGCCATGTGTTCTTGCATCCTGGAAACAATAATGAATGTATGCCAAATACCAAGCCTTTCAAAATATAATTGAAATAAAATTCCAAAAACATGTTTGCAATGCAATCACACTCATACTATTAATGTTCTCATTTATTTCTTGCAGAGAGTTAGATGAGAATATAAGACTCTGTCTGTGTGTACAGCAGTATTTGCAGTAATGTTACTTATTTTGTAATTATATTAGCTTTAGTGGTAATTACACATGTAACCAATAGCACAATTACAATTACTTAAATTTAAATGGGCTTGTTACATGTTAATTTTGTCTGAAAATAGTGGACAATTGCAGAGGACAGCCGGCATAGCAGACAAATACAGACAGTTCAGACCATGTGAACTTGCTCTCCATCATAGTGTATTGTTATTATTATTATTACATTTATTAACATTTAACAGTTATTACATATCAGTAACTTGCCCAATGCTGGTGCTAAGTATGCAGTTGGAGTCAGGAAGTGATTAGCGTAGCTTAGCATAAAGGCTGGAAAAAGTGCAAACTAGCCCAGCTCTGTTCAAAGTAAATAAGTAATAAGTAAATATTAAAAAAAAAAAACCTCCAATACTCATATTTTAACACATTGTATCTTGTTGTTAATTCATACACAAACAGAAATGTACTAAAATGGGGAGTCACTTGCTGCAACTGTTTCTTGGGGAAGTAAAAGAAGGCAGAAATACTGCACAGACGTAAGAGATACAAAATGCTACTTCCCCTAAAGTCCTTTGTGTTTAGATTAAACAAAGAAGATAAAATAATTAGGTTGTAAACACTTTACAAATCATTAATAAGATGTTACAGCACAACAGATTAAAAGAGCAACAGTGAATAAACGATTAATTACTTAGTTATTTAATCACGTCAGCATATCTTAATAGTCAAAAAGTTTCATTTGGCATCAAATTAACATGTCAAATGATGAGATTTATACACCAGGACTTTGGCAACATTGTTTGTTTTGACATTTTCATGCATTTTACACTTTTCAGTCTTTTTACCCTTTACCAGGTTTAAATGGTAGGAAGTCATTAGTAAGATTAATTAGTACTAACTAGATCCTGCCAAATAGAAAGCCCGTGTAAGGGTATGACAACTGTGTTCATAATTTTTTATTTATGATTCATAACTCCAAATAGAAAAACATGAATCATTTATAAGGGCAGTGCTATTGTCGAGTGGTACCACAATGGGTTAATTAGTGATCTTCACAAGTCTTGGTAAGCATTTTTCAAAAACTTTTAACAGACTGAGACTACAGATAGAACCGGTGTAACTGCTGCTAAAATATCTGCATGTCTAAAATAAACAACAAATCACCAAAAAGCACTATAGCCATAACAGGTACACTCAGTATGTGACACCTGAGTTCATGTTGAAGTAATTGAGCAGCTCGGCTCAGTAATGTGGTGAGATTTTAGCTCAGCAAACACACTCGGGAATGTATTTTGAAACCCGTGTGAAGTAGTTACCTCCTTTCCTAAAAGGTTTTCAGACCAAATGGCATTTTCCTTTCTTGTTACTCAGTCTTGCATCAATTACCTATAATAGGAAAGTGAGCTAAAGTGGTCTTTGTTGAAGGACTGCACTCTTGCTTTTGATCTCGCCACATCCATAGAATGGCATGTTCAATTTGAGATAATGGCCAAAAATTACAGTGTTTTTTAGGCCCATTAGAGGAACTAAAAATGCGTAAAACTTGTTTTGTTGCTGTCTCTCTGCTAATATGAGCTATTATATTCTTTGTCAGAAGTAAGAGTCATTGATAGGTAACACCCCTTTTTGCACATGCACTGTCCTGCTCCTTTGGAGGCTAAAGTCGAGTGGCTACAGGTTGTATCGCCGTAATAGTTTCAATGAATATATCAAATCCAAATTGATAGAGCAGCCGTAATACAATGTGTTTGCCATTTATACATCCAGTGACAAGCCTGACACAATATTGTGATATGATGAAGCTACAAATGTGCTCCACCAGTCAACTTCATTTGCCACACCGTTGATGAGAAGTAGCATAATAAATTATTGTGTCACCATGTGAAATAAATGAGAGAATTTCAAATTTGCAACTAGCAAACATTTTTAGACACCCTGAAAGATGTGCCTAATCTGGACTGTGGCTGGCATTTTACTGGAAGTCTGCTGCCACGTCTGCTACCAGTGAAGCAGAATGATTAAAGTAGCAGCAAAGTAACACTTAACAACTTGACAAGTTGACTGTGGCTGCACTGCCTCACTCAGACATAAATAGGATATAATCTGAAAGGCACACACCAGGATATCAGCTGAAACACAAGACACTCACATGAGCACTTTATCAGGGATATAAATACCGTAATCTGTTGCGATTACCTTGACAAACTTTACAATGGTGCACGTTAAATGTGCCAATATGAGGTGCCAGAGACAATTTGGCGTGGCACAGTGAGCATTTGTTCATTGGTTCCCGCTGACAGGCTGCTTTTCGCACCTTACACATTTTACACCCAGGTCCTTTATCCCTGGAGTGACAAAGCCGAGCAGACTGCGTCAGTGTGTGTGAATGACTGTTTTATATGACTGTCATTGGTTCAGAGAAAACCAATCATTTGTTAGCAACACCTGTTATTGAAATTTGGTGAATAATCTGTTTATTTGTATTCCCTGGAAATCTAACACCAGCTGTAGCATTACTCGCCACACATATAGCACGGCTACATGGATTGCAGTGTCGGCTGGTCTACCACCTTGGATCAGACTCAAATACCTTAACATGTATTGAATGGACTGCAAAGGAATTTTGTTCAGACATTCATTGTGGAGGATGAATCACGCTGATTTTTGTGATTTCCTGACCTTTCCTCTCGCACCACCATCGGGTGCTTATTGATTACAAGTTTCCTGATACATAGGGAGGGACTTGTCACAGACATTGATTGGTGTTTACAGCTAAAGGGGTTCATGGATAAAACACTAGAAAGGAGAGCAGTCATATTAGCTAACTCCTCCTGGACTGAGAACACAGTCAGTGAACACAGCCAGGCCAGGACAAAAACAGGCTCCATGAACAAGAGAGGCCATTTTGATGACAGGGAATAGGCTACAGTACTAAGGTGGGTTTGTTATGGGTTTGGCTCCCAGCATCCCAGGGCTGAGTCACAGCTAACCAAGCCAACAGTAGTTATTGGTTAGTTAACTTACTTTAGCAACAAGTAACCCTATCTTCCCATCAGGAAACTTTGTAAACGACCTCGGCATTGTAATCCCTGTTGGTCTGTATTTGTCCCGGTTACCAGCCGTGTTCAGTGGGAGGCTGCTGAGCCTGGTTGTGTTGCCTGTGAAGGCAGATGTCCCCATTTTTGGTGGCCTGTCCCTCGCTGGAGTTTTCCCCGGAAATGTCCCAATTTTTAACTTTTAACTAAAACAGCCTGAAAACTGAAATAATATTTTGCAGACAGCAGAGTCTACCAGATGACATCTCTGTTGCATTGTGCTTGTTTGTTTGCCAACAAGCCTGCTTACTATAGTAGCTTTATATCACTATTCTTCTTCTACCAACTACATGCTTATGCTAGCTCTAGAGAAAACTGCTGTGGAAAACTAAGCCAGAGCTCGCACATGTCAAGAGGATCCACAGCATCACCACAAATATCTTTTCAAGCCGAGTAGTGTGGAGAGGTAGGAAGAAGAGTGAAAGAGATAGAGGAGGAAAGGCAAATATGTGATTACAGAGGCTGACAATTTATTATTCCAAATTATGCTTTTGAGATAAAATACAAAAATGAGGCAGAGCAATGTGAATCTGTTTTGAATCTGATTTTGTCTAATAGTATACTACTTATTGTTAAACACTGGAGTGGAAGAAGAGTTCGTGAGAAGGAAAAAATAAGTGCCATATTTTGTGCACAGTTACCAAGGTCAAAATACATTCATTAAACAGGAATGATCCACCTTTTTTAGATAATAATCTTGGATATTTTAATAACATACTGTTCCCCCCAGCATTCTGACATCAGCATTTAGCTTAACAATGTGCCTAAATTCAGCCTCACAGAACCACATGGCTGCAGACTGAAAGTCTTGTTTAACAGTTCCAGTAAAACAGACCACTTCACTTTTTGTTTTGCAAAAGTTGTCACAAATGTTCTGAAAGTGGCTCCTCAAAGTAACAGTGGAAAAGCAACATTTCAAGTCACTGGTGTCAAAAAGCACTTTGCCAAACAAGTAAACACGCAAACAAAGACATTTGGTTGGATTACAGTGGATTCATCTGTTGGCACGGGACAGAGAGAGCAACAGAGAACAAACCAGAGCTCAGCAATGTAACAAACTAACTGAAGCCCTTTCAAAAAATGTCTCACCTTACAGGTCTTATACCTCCAGTTACCACAAAGAGTTGAAACTTAAAATATGGTATAAACAGTACACAAGCAAAAGTGAAGACATAAAAGTCACTAAATGGCTATAATTATGTTGTGCATTTATGTTCAGAATTAATGGGCTTGTTACTAATAGACTCAGTGGAGAAGCCCCCTCTCCGCTTGTCTTCATTTATAATGCCTTAAGGCAAACAAAATATGCATGCACTGAATCCAGTAAGATCTTACAAGTAATGCGTGTATGCAAACCCTGACTGAATAATTGAATGTTTACCTCCTAATCCACTCTTCTAATCCAAACATTTCATGAACTACATCTATCGTGGGTTTGGTTTCAAGCTTGTAGCACTTGTGTTACTGTCATCATAATGCTTTTGAGGTGGCATGTAGACGCATCTGTTGTGTTTGCATATCCTTCAGTACAGTTTCCCAGTTACAGGATTTAAAAAAAACATACATACAGTAATGTGAAATGAGCTCTACAAATCATGACATTTTCAGTCACTTTGCTTTTGCATTTGTATCAAGAAGCGCTTTGGTTTAGTGGTTTTTAGTCATGCTGACATTGTGGGTCTTGGGATGGTAACGCCAGCTGGTTGGTCAATCAGTCCACTACTTTGGTCAAGACCATAGCCTGTATACAAAATATGGACAGAGTTTCCATGACATCACCCTCAAGTTTCTGAAGAGCCATTGTGAAGATCATAGTATGCGGGCTCTGGCAGCGCTTGACTTGGCTAACTCCCGGCTAATCCAAAAATGGGCAAAGAGGTGGCGCATGGGTGGAGCTGAGGTGGCCAAATGAAGCCTAGCAGCTAGCCATCCGTAACAGTGCCCACCTGTCACTCAAAGCAGACATGTGCGTTAATTAAGCATAACTACATCTGTAAACGAGGTGAGTTGTATAAAAATTCACCCCACATACAGTTGTCATGAACAGGAAAATTCATGAAAACCAAAACCATTTTTCTAACAGGCTGTTCCAGACAATTTCAACTGCAGCTAATTCCACGTTAGCTGCACCTCAGAAGTCGCTGCTTGGTCCAGACTGAAATATCTCACTAACTTTGGATGGTTTGCCATAAAAGTTTGTAAAAACATTCATGATCTCCAGAGGATGAATCATAATATCTTGGCTGATCCTCCCACTTTTCCTCAAGGTCAAAGTTTTCTCTTATCCTGTAAAACATCTTCTGGGTGGACTGGCACAAAATGATACAGACAGAATTCATGATTCACAGAGGACAAATCCTACTGATTTTGGAGACCCCTTGATTTATCCTGTAGTGCCACCAGGTTCATATTTGTGGTTTTGAGCAAAATGTCTCAACAATTGAGACAATCAAATAAAAATAAAGATCCAGTGTGTAAGACTTACTGGGATTTATTGACAAACCATGGCAGGAATGGAATATAATATCCATAAGTATGTTTTCATTAGTGTCAAAGACTCACATTTTTGTTACCTTACAGTGAGTCATTTATATCTACAGAGGATGTGGGTCCTCTTCCACAGTGGCCACCATGATACACCACTATGTTTCTACAGCAGTCCAGAATGAACAAACTAAACACTGGCCACCACAGATTCTCCTACATGCTTGAAAGGGGAGAGTGAGACAAGGTGTTTGCAATCTTCAAGCTCTCTCGTAGTTGATAATAAATCCTACACACTTATCCTTTAATGTAAGCCATATCCTCAGTGATTACTAACTGTGATGACGCAGCCCCAGGCCCATTTTTGAATTAATTTACTGCTGTATTCAGTGTAACAAATTCTGTGGAACTGAACTGATAGGTGACCTGTGTATCCCTGGAGATGCTAATGAACGGGAGTGATCCGACTGTGAATTTGCAGCAAAATACACAGAACACCTGAGATATATTTGAGGGGTTCATTTGCAGAAACAGATATCTCCATTTTTATTTATTTTTCTAAAACATGTTTTTTTTTTTGGTGCACTTCAAGGAGTATCAGCCAAACAGGTGTCGGGTTGATTTGAATTTTTTAAAATTTTCATAAATCTTTTTTTTATTTTTTTTATTGAGCACTCAGGAGAATATCAATCAAATTGGTGTTGGTTTATTCATTTTAAGAACTGTGTTTATCTGTTTTTGCAAAGAACTCCTCATTTACTGGAAGTAAAGTCCACATAAATTAGCAGCAACAGTCCAAGGTGTACATATTTTGTGTTTGATCAAGTAGCATCGGCTCTCACAGTATTATGAAAATCAAGTCCTTGTCAAATATTTATATTTAAAAAAAATCATTTTTCAAAATCAACTTATGTCTGTCTGTGAATGTGATTTATGATTACTTTTAAGGCAATATACAGTATATTCTTCATAACAAAATTTTGGTTGCTGTCATTTTTTGACATTTTCTCTGAATATGTTTTGGCCTGATGTTAAATATCATTCAGTGTTATAATCTGAAGAAATCTAGTCTCACATGTGTAATAAAACTACTGGTCATACATGTGAAAGTGCTGCCTCTGTATGTTAATTTAACACAGCACCTATATCACTGCTGCAAGTGCAGAGTGTGACAAAGCCTGCGTGTCAGAAGGCAGGTAGACTGACATTCACTGAATTCAGAGGTAATTATTACTGCCTATTTATAGCTCTTTTCAGGGCTTTTAATGCTGTTGATCACACTATTCTCTGACAGAGATTACTTGGCACCGAGTCCTCAGCCTGGGCTGTGGTTTGTAAATGATGACAGACTCAGTTTGATGTTTTTGCTTCATAGATTTCTATCTGCCATGAAAGGAGCTCTCGGGCTCTGTGCTTGGATCTCTTCTTTTAACCATTTATATTGTTTATCTATGTCAAAACGTGTCAAATGTTAATCTTTGACGATGAAATGATGATGCAGTTATTTGGTCTTGCTAATGATGCTGATGCCATTAGAACTCTCTGAGCTGGTTTTAATGCTCTTTACAGTAGTTGCAGTATTTCACCTCAAACTTGCTTTCAGTGCTGAGGAAACTAAATCTTTGGTTTGAAGTTAACCACAGAAGATGTTTAGGAAATATAACCAGGGGTTGTTTTTCCTTTGATGCTATTCATTGAGCTCACTTCAATTTTTATACTCTACACTGCGTTGTTGTTTTTCTTTTATCTTTCCTACTTAATAAGCATGTGTTTATGCTGTCTATCATGATGTTATTGCATTCAGAGTTCATTATATCTGGAAAGTGGTGATAATTATTATTAATGATCACTATTTTAATACTTAAATTTAGCATGAAATTGTTTAAAAGAATTAGAGAAAGTGTAAAAAAAAAAAAAAAGCACTGATTATGCTTTCAGAAATAATTTTATTATGCACCTTTTTAACTGCATGCTAATCTGCAGACCTGGTACATTATTTTACGATTCAGAAAATCCTGTGCCTTTGTTTTGATGTTGCTTAAATGTATCACTTATAAAAGAGATTTGTTTTCTCTAAAGAACTGACCTCGATATATAAAGGTTAGAATTCTGACAGCAAGAGATGATGGAATAGTGTATAAAAATTAGGCGGTTTATCTATAATTAGTACAAGAAGTAAATAAAATACATCCAGAATCAAAATAAATAATGATGTCAGGTCAATGAAACCATAAACTTTAACCAGTATTTTTAATAATTATAAATAACTATGCATTCAAAAATGCAAACAGAACATATGTATATAATAAACCTGAATTAAGGAATAAGGATTGACTACACACAGAATGCATTTGAAGGTTTGAAAATAATGCTAACTACAATAATAGTAATTATTTTCAGAAATCTTTAATAACCCTGTGTTTCGTAGTATTAAAAACAGCCTACCTGTGACAGCTGCTGACAAAGAGAAGCGGCCAGAGTCGGGCTGTTTAAGTCAGTGAGGACAGTCTGCAGCACAGATCAACGGAAAGAATAGAAAATGCTGGTTAATAGACGGAAAGAATATAAGAAAACATAAAGATGAATGTGGGTAACTACATTTCTAATTATGGGAAAAACTCTGTTGAATGAGGCCTAATCTATGAATAGATGTTTAGATCATGGTAGTTTGAGTAGTTGTCATTTATTACTTTATTACCCCTGCTCACCATTTTCAAGTCAGTTTAGTATAAATCAGTGAATTCAGGGCAATGAAAAAAACATAATCAGAGAGAAAGTTGTTTTCAATCAAGTCCAAAATAAATATTCCCTGAAACTCTTGAGTTCAACATAAATACACCACTTTTTGGGTCTTCAGCAATAAACAGCAAAAAGAACTCAGTTTGTTCAGCGCCTCAAAATTAGGCCTGAGAAAACCCTCTTCACCGAAACAAATCAAATTAGAATCTGTGGAAAAGTTTTAGTGGTTCAGTTTATATTTTACCCCAAAGAGTAAATCACCTCCCTGCCAAAGTTAACACTCTCTGGTCAGGTTTCAGTTGTTTAGTTCAGTTTTAAAGAACAGAATGTTTGATCATTTTGTCTTTTTCTTTTAATCCACAAAGCACTTAATTTACTTTGATTAGCTATAACATGAAGAACTGAGAACCAAGTCTGTGAATATTAAAAGAAACTGCCCCTCACTGCCCCAAGGGCAAATGTTCAGCAGCATCAGGACAACTAGCACAGAGAGTTAGAACCAAACATGAAATCAATGGTGGTTAAGAATGGAAAATAAAATTATACAAGGCTAAAATTTATAACTATTCAAGTAA
>JAJHUR010023686.1:26810-63759 GCA_027495735.1 Lutjanus campechanus | reverse complement strand
TGGAAAGTGGTGATAATTATTATTAATGATCACTATTTTAATACTTAGATTTAGCATGAAATTGTTTAAAAGAATTAGAGAAAGTGTAAAAAAAAAAAAAAAGCACTGATTATGCTTTCAGAAATAATTTTATTATGCACCTTTTTAACTGCATGCTAATCTGCAGACCTGGTACATTATTTTACGATTCAGAAAATCCTGTGCCTTTGTTTTGATGTTGCTTAAATGTATCACTTATAAAAGAGATTTGTTTTCTCTAAAGAACTGACCTCGATATATAAAGGTTAGAATTCTGAATCAAAATAAATAATGATATCAGGTCAATGAAACCATAAACTTTAACCAGTATTTTTAATAATTATAAATAACTATGCATTCAAAAATGCAAACAGAACATATGTATATAATAAACCTGAATTAAGGAATAAGGATTGACTACACACAGAATGCATTTGAAGGTTTGAAAATAATGCTAACTACAATAATAGTAATTATTTTCAGAAATCTTTAATAACCCTGTGTTTCGTAGTATTAAAAACAGCCTACCTGTGACAGCTGCTGACAAAGAGAAGCGGCCAGAGTCGGGCTGTTTAAGTCAGTGAGGACAGTCTGCAGCACAGATCAACGGAAAGAATAGAAAATGCTGGTTAATAGACGGAAAGAATATAAGAAAACATAAAGATGAATGTGGGTAACTACATTTCTAATTATGGGAAAAACTCTGTTGAATGAGGCCTAATCTATGAATAGATGTTTAGATCATGGTAGTTTGAGTAGTTGTCATTTATTACTTTATTACCCCTGCTCACCATTTTCAAGTCAGTTTAGTATAAATCAGTGAATTCAGGGCAATGAAAAAAACATAACCAGAGAGAAAGTTGTTTTCAATCAAGTCCAAAATAAATATTCCCTGAAACTCTTGAGTTCAACATAAATACACCACTTTTTGGGTCTTCAGCAATAAACAGCAAAAAGAACTCAGTTTGTTCAGCGCCTCAAAATTAGGCCTGAGAAAACCCTCTTCACCGAAACAAATCAAATTAGAATCTGTGGAAAAGTTTTAGTGGTTCAGTTTATATTTTACCCCAAAGAGTAAATCACCTCCCTGCCAAAGTTAACACTCTCTGGTCAGGTTTCAGTTGTTTAGTTCAGTTTTAAAGAACAGAATGTTTGATCATTTTGTCTTTTTCTTTTAATCCACAAAGCACTTAATTTACTTTGATTAGCTATAACATGAAGAACTGAGAACCAAGTCTGTGAATATTAAAAGAAACTGCCCCTCACTGCCCCAAGGGCAAATGTTCAGCAGCATCAGGACAACTAGCACAGAGAGTTAGAACCAAACATGAAATCAATGGTGGTTAAGAATGGAAAATAAAATTATACAAGGCTAAAATTTATAACTATTCAAGTAAAATTCAAAAGTCAAGCAACATACATAAATTCAAGCCGATAGTGCAGAACAGACTAAAAGTTAAATGACAGTGAGAAAAGCTGCAGCAAATATATGTATACAGTATTGTGCAAGAGTTTTAGTCAGGTGTGAAGAAATACTGTAAAGTAAGAACGCTTTCAAACATATAAAATTTAAGTGTTTATTTTTAATTAATTTACAAATTGCAAAGTGAGTCAACAAAAGAAAAATCTAAATCAAATCAATATTTGATGTGATCACCCTTTGCCTTCAACACAGCATCAATTCTTCTAGGTACACTTGCACGAAGTCAGAGATTTTGTAGGATCATAATCAGGTGTATGATTAACCAATTATACCAAACAGGTGCTAATGATCATCAATTTCATATGTAGGTTGAAACACAGTCATTAACTGAAACAGAAACAGCTGTGTAGGAGGATTAAAACTGGGACCAAACTCTGAGGTTGAGGTGAGGTTGTGGAAGACAGTTTGATGTCAAAGGTCAGACACCATGACAAGACTGAGCACAGCAACAAGACACAAGGTAGTTATACTGCATCATCAAGGTCTCTCCCAGGCAAAGATTTCAAAGCAGACTGGGGTTTCATGATGAGCTGTTCAAGCTCTTTTGAAGAAACACAAATAAACAGGCAACGTTGAGGCCTGTAGAAACAGAGTTCAGCCAAGGAAACTTAGTGCAGCAGATGAAAGACACATTATGCTTACTTCCCTTCATAATGGGAAGATGTCCAGCAGTGCCATCGGCCCAGAACTAGCAGAAACCAGTGGAACCCAGGTCCACCCATCTACTATCCGGAGAAGTCTGGCCAAAAGTGGTCTTTATGGAAGAATTGTGGCCTAAAAGCCATACCTCTGACGTGGAAACAAGGCCAGGTGACTCAACTATGTATGAAAACAGATGAACTGGGGTGCAGAAAAATGGCAGCAGGTGCTCTGGACTGATGAAACAAAATTGGAAATATTTGGCTGTAACAGAAGGCAGTTTGTTCGTAGAGGGGCTGGAGAGAAGAACAATAATGAGTGTCTGCAGGCAACAGTGAAGCATGGTGGAAGTTACTTGCAAGTTTGGGGCTGCAAAGCCGTAAATGGAGTTGGGGATTTGGTCAAAATTAATGGTGTCCTCAGAGCTGAGAAATACAGGCATATACATATCCATCATGCAATACCATCAGAGAGGCGTCTGATTGGCCCCAAATTTATCCTGCAGCAGGACAACGACCCCAAACATACAGCCAATGTCATTAGGAACCATCTTCAGTGTAAAGAAGAACAAGGAGTCCTGGAAGTGATGGTATGACCCCCACAGAGCCCCGATCTCAACATCATGGAGTCTTTCTGTCTGGGATTATATGAAGAGACAGATTATTAACGCATTAACTTTGACAGCCCTAATGAATTTTTACCTACCCCCCCCCCTATAAAACGCCGCTGAGAATAACTAATCGATCACGAGTGGCTTCTCTCAGGCTCAACAGATAGATCACAGATAAACTCGGCTGTCAGGTTTATTCATAACCGTTTTTAACCTTAAACATATAAAAGGAAGGAGAAATCGGAGGTGTTGCGTGAGAGCGTGTGAAGCCAATCAAATGCGTGAGTCTCACGGCCAATGCGTGAGAGTTGTCAGCTCTTCAACAGTTCAGCTCAGTTCAGTTCAAGCTAAAACAGAAAATCAAACACCAAAAGTTTGTGAAAGAAGAAAATAAACAGCAAAAAAGGAAATTAAGACCTGGTTTTCGCCAACTCACCTGTCATGAAGGGAGATATTTGGTCTTTTCGGAGGACTGACTTGGCGTCTTTCCCTCGCGGCATTCAGACACCATCACTTCCTTTTTACCTCTATTTTAGAGGAGGAGACGTGGGCCGACTGCTCGAAAACTGGTAAATGATTGGTTGTCGGAATGGACAGGTGACAGGGGCGTGGGGTTAACGAATTAAAATTAATACATTTTCCGGGGACAACGCTTATGAATAAAAATTACTATAAATACCCGAATTAGCCAAAAGGCTAGGTTTTATTGACCGGATGCAAAGTTGGCATCCTAAAATCAAAATGAAAATTAAGAATGAAGTAAATTAATTAAAGAAATCTGCCAGATAATCTGGGACAGTTGCTCTGAAATTTGGACACTGTTTAAAAAGGCCTTTGCGTGGTCACATGCCAAGCTCACCACAGTGTGGTTGGGCGACTTGATGAATATATCACCTACTGTATGTTGATGGGCTGAATCCATAATTGTTTTTATTAGCCGATTTTTGGGTCGACATTTGTTTTATTTAGCTAATGTAGCCTAATGGTCTGCAGAGTGACAGCCGCTGTTTCGCTCTCATTCAGCTGCGCAGTACATCCACACAGACCGACCACGAGTGTCCTGAGCTTACAGAGTCGGACTCTTTACACTCTTTTCAGGCAGTGAATTAAGAATTTTATTCGACTAAACCAGTGTTGGTGACAGTTGGAGGAGTGGACAGACTATCAAAGACGGTTTAGGTGAGTTTATCGTGTTTTTCCGTCGAGTTTGAATGAAGTCTGTTTTACTAGGAGTTAACGAGCCAGTTAAACTCGTCTTAGTTCGGTAAAACAGACAAACTTGAATCTAGAAGGTCTGCAGTTGTATCTTTCTGTTTAAGAAGGAAATATGTGTGAGAACGTTTATTTTTTTGTTACTTTGTGAGTTTATTGTGTTTTTTGGGCATAGTGAACGTACGTATGGTGAATTCGTCGCCTGCGCACATCTCTCAGTTGAGACTGGAGAAGACGGGGACGGGGGGAGTCAATCAGCCCAAAGTGATGAATGTTAAAATTAGTCAAATTGTTATAAACTCATCTGCTGGCTGAGGCGGCCCCGCCTCTGTCTGCCTGCTGCAGGTTGTGAATTACAGCAGCACTGGGAGGACAGGATGAAGGACTGATGTCTGTGTTCTTTATTCTTCATAAAGTTCACTGAGTATTGTAATGACAGGTAGATTGATTGTTTTACATCTTAGATATGCATCCAGTGCAATATTATCACGTGTAATACAATGACTTTACTGTTTTAAACTTTGTTGCTGCTCCAGAAAAATATTATTTTTATGGTACATCGTGCTCACTCATGAAAATGTGAAGGATTGTTTCAAGACACTAATTTTGCTTAATAAATATTGTAATGATGATGTGCTATAATTATGTGAAATTTATTGTTTTTAGTCAAATAACTCCAAACCCCACAACATTCAAATCTGTCTTGCTTAACTTGCTTTTTGGGTATCCATACAACCAGTGTGTTTAGGATTTTATAGTTGTTTTTTTTTTATAGTTTAAAAGTACAAAGAATTCCAAGGTCAATTTACCATAGTCTCACAAAATCCTGTGGGAAACACTGCATGAGGTCATACTGGGTAGAAGTATACACAAACTCGAGGTTAGTTATAGTGAAGAAAGTGGGGCAAATATTTTTCAAAAGAATACTTAAGGTTTTTGTTTTCTTGCATTGATGTGCTACTAACTATGACACTGTATCCTTACCAGGTGAATTCTTCAAGTCTGACTGGATGAAGGCATGTACTGACACTCATGGGGAATCGAGTAAATGGGGCAAAAGTTGAGTTGTTTCAGTTCGATAATGGGCCAAACAAAAAGTTGGTATAATATTGAGTGGCAAGGCTTCAGTTGTCCTACTTTGTTTTTCAAAGAAATGAGTAGTATGTTCACCTTAAGAAGCTGTAAGGGAAAAAAGCTGTGCCTATCTGATTATCTGTGGCTTATGTTGAAACTAAGTGCCAAACTAAACTAAGCACAATCCATATCTTTGACTAAACTGATGCATCCAGTGCGGAAACCCTTATAAAATGCAGGACCACTTAAACTATGTGTTGACTGTAGTTTTGGAGTGAATTTTTCTCCCTCTTGTTCTGTTTCTCTCGCCCCGTGTTTCTGATTATTTTCTGTCTGTATCTTGTGATGTTTGTCCATCTCTCTGTCAGATTGAGGATGAATTCTGACGAATCATGCTGAAGCCACTACAGTCCACATTACTGGGGAAGCTGGACCAAGACACGCCAAAGCTGTAGAGCCTGTACAGGAAGAAGGGAGGCGCTGTTGGGCAGAAACTCGATGACACCCTTGACATGTTAAATGAGGCACGTACAATGTAGCAGTTGGTCTTTTGTAGAAGCATTCTGATGTCTGTACTTAACATAATCTCATATTTCATATTTTTGTAGGACAACAGCATTGAGCAACAGCATTGAGTCCTGAAAAGAAACTGTGATCAAAGGCATCATTCTCTACCTAGCCGGAGGAGTTCACCATGGTGTGCAAGGTAAAAAAAAAAAAAAAAAGTCTGCTGATTGTATTTGAAGCCCTTCCTGTATTACTTCCCGTTGTGCAGTCTAGGATTGCTGATGGCTTAGTGGAACCATTTATATGTGTTTCTACTGAAGTACTCATCAAACCTTCAGGTTCTAAACTAGAGATAAACAATTATAATTTTTGTCAAATTAATGTATACAATCCAGTAAGATGTACTATGTATATAACAGCTTGAGACAAGCAAAGTAAGCACCATTTTAAAATGTATGTATTCACTTTACAAGACAGGATTTATTATAATCATTTTAGATGCAAAAGATTTTCCTCAGTGTTGGAGAACCCAGAGGTGAAGGACTTATTCTCACCCATCAACACTGTTTATGCTTTTACATGATGCATTTGTGTGACCCTAATGTTGGGACCAGTTAATGCTTGGATTGGTATTAAAAATGTCTTAAAAAGTCAAAGCTAAATTCAGTTTGCTGATTTCCTGCAGATACCCTGTTTCACTCCCTTTGGTGTATTTCACAGATTTTTGATGATAATGATGCTGCCGCTGTTGAAGAGGTCCGTACTACACTTGTCCTCAACACCTTGTGGTCAGCAAAGCCGAGGATGAAGGTCTTGACAAATGAACAGGAACGGCCATCGAGGGAGCAGAGGTCCTTTTACATTTTAACAAATATTAATTCCTGATGTTTGACTGGTGAGCGTTGTTCAGAGTGTTGCCCTGTTGACAGGTGGAGTCATGGCTGTGTCCGTTAGTCTGTGTTGTCATTTCTTGGCTCCACAGCGGATTGTCAGGATTTTTTGTGAGCATAGACAATAAACCCCGTCAATTTTAGTGACTTTATGACTTTTCCTTAAGCACCACCACAAAACACAATTTTGTCTTGTACTGTACACAGTAGCTCAAAATCTGAGCGACAGATATTGAACCCTGTTCATTTTTATTATTTGGTGACCAAAATGTAAGTTATATACAAAAGGTATCATAAAATGTGGTAACGTGATTGCTATTATATTTTACTGAAAAATATTGTGCATGATCAACTTAAAAAAACTGTATTTCTGTGTATGTATTTTAAATGTATGTATTTCTTCCATACAAAAAAATTAAGTAGTTCATACAAAGACCAGTCCTGCTTGATCTACATAATAATATGATTTAAAAAGTTGCCTTAATTTTTGTAAGTAAATCAAGCAGAATATTTTTATCAATGCAGACAGATTTTCATAAGTTGTGGTTGTTATTTAAAATTAAAAGCCACAACTCCCATGATCCCATGCTACTTCAAACTATGTCTTCTGTTATAGTTTTAATGTGAGAGACCTTTTGCAGCATAATTTACATGTTGTGCATTTAATTAACAAAAAAATATAATCATATTTTAGTAATTCTGCACACCTTGATATATCAGTAAATGTTTCTAATTGCTTCTCGTGTAATTCAGTAGTAAGGCTGTGTCAGTGAAGTGCATGCGGATAAAATAATGGCTTAGAACCCAAGCAGTAACCTCCAGTGTTGAAAAATGAAGCTGAGGCAGAAGTGCCAAAAACGGCAGTTCTTCAAGTGGCCACTTGAGACTGACTCCAAAAGTGAGTCAATTTCCATAGACCTCATATTAAGATGCCCAACTTAACAGCAGAAATAAACAGCACCAGGCTGTTTACAGAAATTCCAAAAATGTTCTGGGAACATACGTTTTCAGTTCTGAGAATATTGATTGAACATTGATTGAAAGATTGAACATTCTTGAGCAATGTTCCCTGGCAAGTTTTACTGACTTAAAACCAGCGTTATTGTTACATTTCCAAAATGTTTTTGGGGTATTATTTTGTAATGTTCCCTAGGTGTTAAAATTTCAAGTTCTTCCTATGTGAAAACAACATAACTAACGCCTGGATGTATGGAGCAAATGGCAGGTTTTTCTGGACACAAGGTTAGCTGAATGTTCCAAACCCTGAACGTTTTTCCTTAATGTTCCCTCAAAACTCTAATCGTAACATAAAAGAAATAAAACAAACATTTTGGTAATGTTCCCAGAACATTCTGGGAAGGTTAGTTGAATATTCCAGGAAGGTTACATTAACATTTCCCCTTAACATTCCCTGGAAGTTAAAATCATAACTTTGCTTTAAAAAAAAACGTTTTGGTAAAGTTTCCAGAATGTCATGGGATTATTAAAAAAGGGGGATTTTCGACTTAAAAGTAACAATGTGGTTACACTCCCAGCATGTTCTGTGTATCATTCATTCATTACAACAGCAACAGCAAGTATGCTGTGGTTGGTAGATAGATGGATAGATGGATAGATGGATAGATAGGGAGGGAGAGAGAGAGAGAGAGAGAGAGATAGATAGGGAGAGAAAGAGATCATCTGTCATAGAATACAATTCTCAGTCTAAGGGAACTTGCACTCTCAGTAAATACCTTCATAAAATGTGTTTTTCATAAGAGCCTGACCTCTAACCTTGGAGAATGATGATAAAAAAAGCACTTCAGTATGTTTTCATATTCGGGTCAACTTCTTCATAAGGCAGCAAAAAGATAAACCTCGAGTCAAAAGATAAATTCCATCATGTCTACTTGTCTCTTAAAATATTCACAGCCGACCCTCTGTGCATTTCTTGTTTACTGCTTGAACCTTTGCACTTTTGGCCCCTGTTGACCAGAGGTCACTTCCCTTCAAGGGATGATAACACTGATCAAGGCCCAGTGCTGAATCACATTTAATTCTCTCCTAACTGCTGCTGAAAATTTAAATAATTACAATTTATTTTCTCTGTGTCTGCTCCTCAGTTGCTTTACCGTGCACCTGGCCATCCATAAGCTTAATTCTGTGTCTTGTAGAGGCTTGTATGGCACACCACCCCTTTGTTCTCGATGAATTAATACTTGCTGTTATAATGCTAATCTATGGAGACAGATTTTTAAGACTTCCTTCCTTTGATCTAATGTTTTCATTATGATGCAACATGGAAATTTCTGTGCAACCTCTGAGATCTGAACAGATTTCATAAGGGGGAATCGCCAGGAGGTGGAAAAAAAATGTGATTATTTCGACCAATTTCTGGGCTTCTCTGTGATGGTGTGTAGAACTGCTCGTGGGTACAAAAAAATGAAGATGGTTTGCTGTAACTGTGGGCAGCAAACTTGATTTGCACATTTCAACTGCGTGACAGTTAATGCAACAAAAGGTTGAAGCCTACTGTAGTTTAAGACCGATGCATAAGGAAAATACATCCAATATTCAAATACTTTCTCTAAGAAGATTATCCTCTCCAGTCTCTTGGAATCTTTTATGCATTACAGTGTAACTTGATTGATATGTGAAGAACATCTACATAAAATGGAGCCATGCATTAAAATGTTTGGATTTCTCTCAGTTTATTCCACTGGAACGTTACCACCATGACCTCCATTTAGCATGGCTCTATGCAGTTACCTTCCAGCCTTTACACAACCTCGCTCCCTCCTCTCCCCAACACTTCAAGAGAGTAAAAAAAAAGGCTGAAATGAAATTTGGTGTACTTGTGTCCTTCAGTGAACACTCTTCCCGTGAGGCTCAATATTTGGAGGATAAAAAAAAGTGGTGAAAATGGATTAATTACCACGGTCACTTTCCACTTGCAGCCCAGGGGACTCGCCGTAGGACTGAAAGATTCACCTAGTCTCCCACCGCTCCTTCCATCTGCCATGTCACACCTACGGTTCACAGCCAGCACACTGCGAGTCCTCGAGCCCACAGGGCACGGGGGCAAATTAGAAATACTTGGCTTGGCAAAGGATGCTAGGAAACTCTGGCAGCAAAACAAAGGTGAGGGTTAAGGGTTACGTGCAGAGAAGGTGAGGTTAAAGTGGCTTGACAACAGCTTTTGAAGCCCACCAGTGTGTGTGTGTGTGTGTTAGCTGCTCCCTGTGAAAGCACCACAGGGTGTGCCATATCTGTGGCAGTAAGCTCCCTACCAGAGAGTGAATGTCAGCGTGGCGACGCTGTGTCCTCATGCCTCTCTGAGACTTGTCATTCACACAGTGGGCTGTTTTTTTCTCTGCGATAACACACTTCTTTCTCCCTTTTTCTCTGGTCCTACAGGGGTTTTCAGCACGTCTCTCAAGTGAGTGAAGCATATTGATGGACATTCAAGTGTTCTCGCACCAATGCCTCCTCACAGTCCCACATTGGCGCTGACCTGAATTGAGAGAAGAGCACCTGGCGATGTGACCAATGCTGTCACAAAGCAGCACATCATAGCCTTGTCATGCTCTACAGCCACATGAAATCCTCAAAGGGACCCAATCACTACTTTGGAAATGATTACATTTTACAGTACAACAGTTAAAGGGACATTATGTAACCTGTGACGCGAGCGACCCTGTCTCCTATGTGCTACCTTGTAGTTTTTTCTAATGTGTTTTGGTGGAAAAGCAGTTGATTTATTGGATTATGCCCCCTGTCGTTGTTTTATTTTTTTTCTAGGTCAGAAAGTGTTCCCTTCTTGTCCTGCATCCTACATGTGCATGACTGGAATTACACTACATTACACAACCTCTGGGCCCCTAATGACTCTCATTCCTCCTGCTTTATGCACAATGTGTAGAATGTTTCTATGCTGGAATATTATTGAATGTAAGTTTATTCAATTTATTCATATCAGAGACCATGTACAAAATACATTAGTCTCAAAAAAGAGTGTGATCACTCAAAAAGTGCCGCAATGAAGGCTCGCCTCTATGCTGCCTTTGTTTTAATATGCTGAACCAAACAACGCTGCTATAAAGCCGCCCCAGTGTGTGTGATTTTATAAAGCCTGCCAGCATTGTGAATCAAAAAGAGGCGTGACATAACACAGCAGCACACCAGTCAACAAGTTATTCTGCTCATCTACTTCTTTCTAATCACACATAGAGCTGATAGCCTCATAGAATTTATAACATAGAGCTTTTTATGTGCTCCTGGATAAACAGTGTCGCTTCTACTGCAATAATGAAGTTAAAAGGATCACCTTGTGTGATGATCCGTGGGGAGGGATTTCTCTCCTCTCTGCGTTGCATAATTTTACCATGCCATGTGGTAAGCACATAATTTTAAAAACACAATCACAAACAGTAGTGAACATGTTACTCAACAGCATTGGTCCCGCCCTGCTGGCTTACCCTTTCACACAGACGTCGATTTGGCTGTGTTACTACCTAAAGTGGCGGATCAAAGGCGGAACAAAAATGCTCCCACATTCTATCTCAATAACTTTTATACAGATGGCGAGGTGGAATAAACAGACTGTGTAAAAGGGGATGTAACTCACTACTTAATTTCCATCTGTATTCCGTAGCTCCAGGTTTGCTGTGTGTTGATTTGATCAGTGACAAGTTATTGCAGGAATAAGCAACACAAAAGCACAAATCTACTTAATGATGGTGTTCAAACTGTGTTTCCACACAAGGACGTCTTCCAGACAGTGTGACAAGATCAGCTAATGAATCAGGAGCCACTTAAAGGCCTGTTGTACATATTCCCAGAAAAACTGTAAACTTGCACCAGCTGACACATGGGGTAAGCCATGGCGTTATCCAGTTGGTAATCCAGTCTCTCACATTAAAATATTAACAAAAGACATAGTTTGATGACTTAGTGAAGTGTCTTGGGATCACATGAGTTGTTTTCTTCACTTTCAAACAACATAGCTGATGAAAATTGATCAGACATGACTCAGGGAGAAATCATGTTCACGAATGAGGTAATGTTTAAAAGTTTTATTCATGTTACATGTTAATCACATGTGCCAACTTCACTCTGACACATCTGAATCTCATGTTTGCCCTTAAATTATATAGCAAATAGCTAGCAACGGCTAGCAGGAAAAGCACTATTACCTTGAATAAATTACATATATCTTTGGGTTTGAACATTGTTGGAAATACAGTATGTGGGATATTATAAGTTCACAACTCAACAAAATATAGTACTTAGTCTAGTTATTTTGGGCATATTAATGCAAAAATGTTACATATAGCTTTAAAGGCCCTGTTATGAGGTACATAAAAGCTGCTTTGTGTCTCCATAGATTTTTTTAAAAATTTTAATCAAGACAACAATCTGTGCCCTGAGCTGCCACAACAATACCATGAAATGTTAAACATGCACACTTGGTATGTGCAGATTATTTCAAGGAAAATACATTGCCCATAAAATTTGCTGATTCAATCAATGTATACAATTTGCGTCTTTCAATTTTAAATCATTAAGTTGATCATTAATTGTCTTTATTACAAAACTAGAGCATCATCAACAGGCAACTGGAATAGCCAACATGCCAGTGACACTAATTAAGGTTGTGTTCCATTTAGTGTAACAAAGCCAGTGGGCCAACATGCACAATAGCAGCACATTGACTCTGTTTGATCATGGCTGCCATGAAAAGGTCTGTTGGCTGGTGATTAAGCTAACTACGTTGAAATTAAAATAAATAATGTCATATATTACGTGTGAAAATATTTTGATTATGCTTATTTGTGTTGTTGCTGCATTGTGTTGTCTCTTTGTGGGACTGAGTACTTTTATCCATGAAAAAGAGCAAAATGTCATGATGTACGTTTTGAAAAGCAGACTGCTCAGAGCCTGTGATGAATCACAACATGGTTAAACCTCCACAGATATACTGCTGATTATGGTCCTTTTCTGCCGTGGGATGCTAAAAATCATACTTAATTTACTTTTAACAGTTACATATGCATAGCAATATATATATAAATATAAACCTGTGTGGGCGGGAAAATGGAGGAAACAGATTTCTTTGTTTCTGACTCCAAGGGCGAGTAAAGAATGACTTTTGTAGCAGATCGATATTAACTCCGACGAGAATTTCATGGTGTTTTACCCACTGCAAAGATAAAATTCTCCATCATATCCTCGCTGTGTGGTAAAGTTCTTCCCTTTTGGGGAAGTCTCAGAATGGAGCCTCCAGGCAGACAATCGAGCGGTTTGAGTGTTTCCCTCACTGCAGGCAGAAATCAACTCTGACACACTCTGGATCTTGTACTGGCTCTGCTCCCCACGACTGTCTGTGACAGACGGCGAAAGCTTGTGCATCACTGGACCATCATATTATAGAAAAAGACACAGCAGGTTGGTCTGTCTAGCAACAAGCTGATGATTTTCTCTGATGCTACAATATGTAGTGTTACAACAAGAGCTGGGAACAACTATCAATTTTAGCATTATTTACTGATTCGAGTTATTGATAGTTTTGTCCATTAAAAAAACATTCTGCACACTTACCTGACCTGGTCAATTAAAGAGGAGATAATTTTCAATATTTTAAAGGTGAATTGCTTTGTATTTATCCAACATGTAGTTGTGCATGAATGAAAGAGTACCTTTATTTTGAGATATTTCACAGCTGTGAATGAAAACGTGTGGTAGGAAGGTTGTTCACCCCAAATTTGTTCAAATACTTAACAAAACATCTCAACAAAGAGAACTTTAATCTCTAACAAAAAAGAAGGGGGGAAGGAGGAAAATACTTGGATCCAAACCAAATTTTGCAATATCACACACCTCTGCTCGGGACAGTTTTTCCAAGAAAAATCCAAAGGATGTGATCTTTATGCATACTGCTGACTCTCCTCAGCTCCCCTATACTGCAGTGTGCAACACCAGCTAATGTTAGCTTGGAAATGGAATCCACTAACATCAACAAATGACCGTCGCCCACCAAAACACAACCCTAACTTTACACTTACCTCATCCATCAACATGATGCTGGTCAATCATGTTCAGTCACGTGTCACATGTCCCACCACTGTTTTGGCTGATGCCCAGGGCGCTTGCTCGTGCCTTCCGAGTTTAGCTGTTTCGGCTTATTACCTCTATAAATCTAGATCTCTGAGGCTTTCAGGGCCAGTCAAACAGTTTGATGTCAGTCTTAACCATAACATTTAATCTCAGCTGCCAAAGTGAGGACCAAAAACTGTCAAGCATTTAGGAGCTCTTAACATTTTCATATGTGATTTACTTACCAGAGGGGTGACATTGTCATTTTTGAATGTCATGAAGATTATTTTTGAGAATAACTTGTTTAGTACACCAGTAATATATAGCAGGAGGTCACTGTAATGCAGTGGTATAATAATGTTTTGATGCCCCCTGTTGGCACAAGGGCAAACTGCATGACATAACTTAACGCACATATGCTGCATTTTAGATTTTTTTTTTAAAAAAAGAGAAAAATCTGTTTAATTGCAGATAATTTTGCTCTCACATATCACATGGTGCCATTTTAAAAATCACACCATCCTGACAGTAGTTACAACTTCTAGTTTACCATTAACATGACATCAATCTTCATATATACATTATATATCATACATATATGATTACTTATATATGCATTCCCATTTTTAACTGAGGTAAAGCCAGAATGAATGAATGGCTGGCTGTAGGATAGATGGATGACTAACTGGATTATGAGGCTGGCCTGCTGATTTTTTTTTCTTCTGAAATGAGCACTATGTCTTAAAATGCAAATACATGCTCCATGCATGTAAAGTGAGAGGAATAAATTTTCTCACCATGAAAGGATTACCTGTCGGAGACATGATTAGAACCAGGCCACTGTTTGTAATTTTAATACAGAGCAGAGCAAAATTAGGCCATTTTGATTCAGGTGGTGGATGGTCAGATACTGTTTCAACCATGAATAAATTGGTGGCAGTTCGAAAGTTTGAAAGTTTCATTTGCCTAAACAGAACTCTGTAAGGTCAACTGATGATGTGGTGAACATGACGCAAATCTACAATTAATAATAACATTAAAACAATATTATTATTCATGGTGATTACATGTTTGAAAATTGAAAATATCAACTGTGCTGTTTGTAATTTACTCAAAACAAATAAAGTAAGAATTATGTTAAAATGAACAAAACTGTCACATAATGCAGCCATACTGAATAATATGTGACTCTATGCTGAATATTATACAGCAGTGAAAATGTGGTAAACCATCTCTTGAGGCAACTTGTTTTTGTGGAAGGATTTTGTAAACGCTCTTTTAGGACAGTAAACGTAAACAACATCAATATCCCTGGGGGAAAAAAAGGATATTGATATGTTAATATGGAGATGTACCTTCTCAGCTTGGAAAAGTTGTTCAAAATAAGCCTCTGAAGACCTGAAAATAGTTTGAGTGATCATGGGGTGATACGGATAATGCTGTCTCAGCTATCATAAAAATGTGTTGGGCTTGTTGTTTGGGAAAAATATGCCAGTTGGAGTGCACCACAGCATTCATATCCGAGCTCTATCCTCCAAGCACAATAATGTGAAATATTATGTAGCTCAATATAAGAAAAAAGATGTCTCCATAAATAGCGTGTTCACCGCAGTGGAGTACGAAAACCATTCCACTAAGGCACACTCTGCACTATATATTAAATTACAGTTTACATATTCCATCTTAGCTGGCAAATATTGCTTCCATTTAAGTGGCTCCACTACACTCTAAAACAAATGTTTTTGCTCAACAAAAAAAATAAAAATGCGTCAGTTTGCATCGATCTTTCTGGGGTGAAGCAGATTTTCTTCAGTAGTTTTTAGCTTTTTCATGTTTTCATTCATGTAGCTTTTAAGAGATGAATTCATTACACAAAAAAATTGTTGAACTAACTTTTAAAGCTACTAATACCGTTTCTTTTAAAAATTTTGTTGATTTTGGAGCCCCCTGTGGACAAAAGTGGTAGTGTTTCCACCACCATAAGCACAAAATGTAACATAAAAAATAAATGTGTCTGAAAAAAAGTCTCCTCTCAGACTTGTTTCATCTGATTTCACTGAGAATCAGACTTGGTGGCAGGCATTAAGAATAACCATATAGAAATAGCCAGTCTTTTTGCTGATGGTCTCATTTGCTTAAATAGGTCGTGAGGAGGCATCAGTAATAAATTCTGACAGTTTAATAACCAGTTCAAAATGCCTGGCTTTAAACTGCAGTTGTGTATTTGAATAAATGATAATTGAAACATGACAAAAACAACAGAAATTGCTTCACAAATTATAAATAAACACACCAGTTTTACTAAGTTACTCCAACTTTATTTATTGGATTATAAGCTAAGCTAAGAGCTTGTGAAAGTAGAAATGTCACCACTCGTATACATCTCCAAACTATGACTATGAGAGGGTTGGACTATGCACTGATATAGAGGAAGGTATCGGTGCTGCGACCTATGTCTCTGCTTTTTGCAAGCAGTTGAGTGGGAGTTTCCATTTGAAAAACCTGGAAAAGAACAAAGATGGGGTTGCCCTTTAATATGCGATCTATATTGAAGCTAGTTGTTTCCCACCACCCCCTCCTCCCCGGACATGAAGAAGGTCAAACAGGCTGCAGGAACACTGCAGGAGCGCAAGATGAGCACAACATTGTAAACTGACAATAACAACAAGCAACAACAAGTCCTCCACTACAGGTTGATCAGCTGTTTTATTAACTGTCAGTTGTCTGCTGATGTAAAGCTGAGCCCATTTTTCTGAAAGCCAGTCTGAAAGATGATTAATGATTTCTTATGACTCATAACCAGGCACTTACTCATTCAGTGGACATTTGGCATTCATTTGAAACCTAATTAACATGAAAGGTACAAACTTAAACAGTTATTCTGGCCTGAAATAGTAATTTGAAAGGACACTGTGGTTGTAGCACTGTTGTCAAAGAGGAGAGTATTTCAATTTAGCATGTTTCCTTAATCTCTGATGACATACTGTGGTCATTTTATGATAAATATACTAATACTAATACTAAATTTATTACAGATTTCTCCTTTAAGCAGTGGTAGTAGGTTCCCTGAATTACCTTGTAGAGTGTACTGTATATTGTGCTGGGGGGGATGCCTTACTGACAGTGAATGCAAACACTTGAGCTAAAAATATCACAAACACTGAATGTGACATATAAAGAGAAGAGAGAACGATATGAGAGAAGGACAGAAGCAGAACGACAAGGAAATAAAAAACTGTCTCTGCCATAATAACGGTACACACCCTGTTAACATCCGTATCATCCTTACAGTGAGCCCAAAGAGATAAAATACCATTACAGTAGAAATCTGTTCTGCATAAATATACGGATGTCAAAATATGCTGTTGTTGCTGTTCTCAGCAGCAGAAACAGTGGGTTGAACGGTTGCACTCTCCTCAAAAGCCTCTGTGTCTGTTGATTTCAGGGAGCAGTCACCTCTTTATGCAGCAGCTGCAAGAAGAAACTGAACCTGTATTTTCCCATCTTTGCACCCCGTGGCAGTGTTAAATTCGATGTTTCCACTCTTATACCCTGTCTGGCAGGAGCACAGTTTGTTTTGAAGGATTGGGTCAAGACAGGAGCGGGCTTAAGATCCTGCTGCTTAAACAAGGGGGCCTTCAGACAGATCCCAAACCCTGCTTTAAATGATCTGTACCAGCGGCTTTCTGCATAAACACAGCCCTTGCTGTCAGCCATTTTTACAGGCCCAATCTTGCACTTGTCAAGCCTGACACAGTTTGATTAAACTTGTCAACACTCCTCCTCCTCCTCAGCTTCCGACTGGGTGCCCGACGCAATCACCCTAGGATGCACCGCCGGCTGCTGATCCCTGTCACTCACCTCGGGTCACTCTCATAGCAGCATGCTTTGTTCCTCCCCTGCCATACAGCTAACCTCAGCAGCACTGGAAATACAGTATTATCATATTATTTATGAGGGCTGGCCTTCTGGGATGCAACTCAAGCAGGAATACCAATTGAGCTCTCCTGCCGTCCTGCTCCTGGGCCTGCCTCCCGGGCTTAGCACTTGCACTCCTGCTCCCCCGGTGCAGTGTTATCTTCTAGTCGAGGTTCAGTGGGTGTTATTTATTCACCATTTAAGCAGACACTGTGCATACACTGTAGGTTATTTTGTCATATATTTGCAACTCAGAGGGGAACAAACTATAAACCCAATTCTTGTGTTTGAGATTGTCTTGAGCCTGACGATTCCCGGTTAGTTTGCGTTAATATGAGGATTTGGTTAATACGCCTGAGCTCCACTGTAGCTCCCTGGTGGCAACACAAGGATATGATCTACGGTCTGTCTTGGCTGCAGACAATCCGCCAATCTGTTCACTGGGATGTGAAACACAGAGCTTCCTCCCAGTGTTTGGACTGACAGATTAGATTGTTAGCAGAAAGTCATTATTTCCAGAAAGCACACTAATCTGCAGGAGCTGTCCGAAACCGAGACCTTTACTTACCCTCCAGCCACGAGATATTGTTTCAGAATTCACATTATGAACGGAACAGACCAGTGTGATTGAAGTGACATCAGTATCTGAATCACATCTAGAAGAGCATGACGCAGGTAACTCTATTAGTTATTAATACCTCCTGGCTTCTCGTTAGAAGCGGCTGATGAGCCAGGGGCTACGTCTAATTTTTTCATGCTTTAACATGTAATCATCAGACCGTATCTCTGTTTATTTTTTTCCAAACTACTTTCAGTCCAACGCTAATTAAAAAATACAGCCTGTTCCTTGTATCTTGCATGTGAAAACATTATGGTTGTATTCACTACGGAGTTTCCTCAGTCACAGCAAGATAAACTGTCTGAAACTTCACAATGACCTGATTTTGTGCTTCATAAGTAAATTACAGATTAATCGGTATTGACAACAACCATGATATATTAAGAAGTTAAATACTGATACCATGTTAATAATGCACATATGACAATATTGTGTAAGTAATTCAGCACCTCTAATGCGCCTCTGTCGTGGGGTTCTAAGCTGAACCCAGTCCTACTTTTGAGACTGCCCACTTCTCGCCGCCAAAGGCCTTGTCTGTACCTTTTTGGTTTATCAAAGCCAAACAGCAGCCTTCACATTTGCTGTTCTATTAAATCCTCGCTCTCTGATTCACTGCCTTGCACGCTCTCTCTCCTCAGCAGTGCAACCAGTCATTCTACATCTAGACATCAGCATGTTCACATCTGCACAGAACAAAATTTCACTGATAGCGAGATGTGAGTAACTTTATGCTTATAAAATGTAATTAATATTGTTAACAACAACTGTATCCATCCATTATCAATATTGCCACTGGCCATTTAGTTTAGTTATCTTTTAAAATGTGTGTTTTTTGCTAATGGTAGCTAAAGTTAGAAGATGGTGCAGCTGTCAAAACCCAGGCAGTAAAAGTGGAAAATCTGTGAAAATGATGAAAAACTGTTAGTAACAGTTCACACACAATGTGCGATCAACTGTAACCATATTCTGAACATGTTGTCATATTTCAGATCTAATTTCATGGTAAAACTTGTATTCGCACAGTACAGACTCCAGTACAATTAATGTATGCTCTTAAATAATATGTTTGATTCTGTTCTTCCATTGTCTTCCTCTCCTAATGCGTGTCTTCTATTTTTCTTTTGTAAGAAGTCATT
The DNA here is from genome assembly GCA_027495735.1 of Lutjanus campechanus. Taxonomy (NCBI): domain Eukaryota; kingdom Metazoa; phylum Chordata; class Actinopteri; order Lutjaniformes; family Lutjanidae; genus Lutjanus; species Lutjanus campechanus. The sequence continues at coordinate 44,579 of JAJHUR010023686.1, read as the reverse complement.
TTGGCTCAGCGTGTCTCCTTAAAGGGAAAATTCGGTGCCATTCTTATGGATGTCCAATCAGTGTTGATGGTAAATGTATTTAATTTAAGCAATGTGTTCCTCAGTGCTGTTATATTGACTGAGAAAGCTTCCTCTGCTGCAAAATCTGTCGTTCTTCCTGCATCCAGTGATGTCACGGTTGGTGTTAGTTAGTTGGTGTTAAGGAAGAGTTACAGACTTTTTCACCTTGGATATCTAGTCTCCTCCTCTGGGTAGCCAGGGGGTGTGCAGGTGAGTATTTTCATCATCGAACGCAATGTGCACTGCTGCACGGCCCCATAAGCAGGAGAACTCAGCTTTCTCGGTCAATATAGCACACACTGAGGAATGTACTGTTTTAATTGACTACATTTACCATCAGCATTGATTAGACAGCCACATGACAAGTGTGAATTTTCCCTTTAAATAATTTGCCTGCATACATTTTCTTGGGAGATTTCCCCTGATGCTTTTTTCTGGAAATTTTTTCTTTGTGATTTTGTGCTATATTAAAATCAGGGGTATCACAATAAACTGGTATTGACAATAAACGTGATATTTAAAAAATTATACAGCTATGGTTACAGACAATCTCTCCACCTAACTATGCTCGTATCTTTCTAATTTTCTATAAATAATTGGCTATCTTCCAGCTTTTCCTCAGAAAGTGTTGAGGAGCCAGGGGCTATGTTGGATTTTTTTATGCTTCAACATCTGATCATCAGACTGTATCACAATTCCTCTTTTCCAAAATACTTTGAGTTCATTAGAATCTAAGACTAATTAAAAATACAGTCTGTTTTTATCTCGAATGTGAAAACATTATGAATGCATTCTCTTGAAACCTCCTCAGTCTCAGCAAGATAAGCTGTCTGAAACTTCACAATGACCCACGGTGTTGTACAGCAAATCAGAAAAATACCACCAGTTTGAAAATATCCACTGTGTCTTCTATTTTTCTTTTTGTAAGAAGTCATTTTGGCTCAGCGTGTCTCCTTAAATAACTCGTCTGAATTAAATTTCACCTAATAAATCTGCTTGGCATACTCCGCCGGTATCTCTCAGAGTGATTGCACATGCTCCTCGAGAAAAAGGCTTTGAGTGTGTTCCTTTTGCATGACAAAGAATTGGCCAAATCTGAAACATTTACATGGCTGAACAGTCAAAGTGAAAGAGACTCTTTTGTTTCTTGGCATTATTCGCCAAGTTCATTGTAAGAACTTGTACTGAGTTAAGTCGGCTGAACAATACTTTTTTTGGGAGGACTGCAAAGCTGAAGAATACGCCTTTTGTAGCGATTCAACTCAAACTGGCTAAACTACCACACTGAGGGAAGTATTGGATTGAGGTAAAGATTTCACAAATCTTTACTCCCCAACGATCCTCACTCCTCTTCCACAGCCTGATTGTAACAAGCATATATCATAGACAGTCTGCATGCATGCCACCCAGGACTGATAAATATGTTGCAGACACATTGCAGAAATTGCCTCATCCTCCTGTGAGCTTTTTCTCCTACTGTCCTCAACTGCGAAAAAATACGAGGAAGCAAAAGGTTGTGGGGTGGGGAGTGGCATCTTGGGAACACACTGGCCTCAGCAGCATGTCTCCTTTCATGCCTCATTCATTCACTTTATCACCTCATTAGACGAATGTGAAGGTGTGGAGGAGAAGCCTTGTCACCCTGAGACAGAAAGGGAGGAGCCGTACTCCATCTTCTCCTCCCCTGGCCCAGCTCTCCCCTCCGCTTGCTCGCGGCATGCGTGGATAACATTGCTCCAGGGGGGGGTGCAGGAGGGGCTGTGCAAGCTGCCATATGAGCACACTTCATCAGGTGACACACAGCACACATGGTTTACAACTAGAGATTCACAGATGTGAGGGGAAAATACAGACGAAATGTCTTTTTTCATTACATATAAGATAATTGCATGCTGGGAAATGTCACCCACCTCTGATACGATAACCTACCTCATATTGTAATTTTACTATCTTTTTTCTGTCTCCTCTATACACACCCACCTTCTCTCCTACAAATTCTGTTTGTATATTATGTGTCTTTGAAACAGTAGATTTATAGAACGTGCAAGGAGGTTTCGAGTTTGATTATTATTTGTGATTTTTTGTTAAATAAAATAATCTCATGTCACTCCTGTGTTTGAATAATGCTGTAGTCATAACGACTGGAGATTATCCTGCAAGATTGTCTGTTTCAGCAGAAAACAAATAAAATATGTTGTCAGTGAACATTTGACTGGTACATTGAATATAAATATTTTCATGAGCTGCCAGGTCCATTAATTAAAGGAACAGTTCCCAGTGGTTCAGGGGTGACATTCACACACATGTTCCCACATGTGTCATATCATTTATTTACCATTTTACATATCTACTTTAATGACGACTGAGAGTTTTTTATTTAAAAATTAAATAGCTTCTACCAATCACAACATAACACAGTGGCACCAAATACATTACAACACTTCTATACTTAAATGTTTAAGTCCTAAAAAAGAAATTGTACCTCTGCTGTACCTTTTTGGCTGCAACGCTCCAAAATTCATCCTCAGCAATCCACCATGAAACAAAGTTTTTTAACATAGTTTTAGGATTTATTATTAATTCACCTATTTGCCATAGTTTTTGTTTATGTTTTTTGTGAGTCGCGTAAAGGAGGCTTCAGCTAACATCTCATTATACAACCCTGTGTTGTATAATGATCAATAAGATAAAATGGCCTTATAAAAAATTTGAAACTAGGCTACATCCAAAAGAAAAAACAATACATATAAAAAAAAACACTCATCAATTAGTCGGTTTGAACAAAGATCCTGCCTCTCATTGGACAGATACCCAGTCACATTTTAAGATAATGGGGTGGCACTGGAGGTGACTAATCAGATTTCAGGGGTGGCCAGTTGCCCCCCTCTAGAAACGCCCCTGCTCATTGTCATTCTAAAGGGGTGGTTATCAAATTGTGTGGCATGCCATAGAGCCACTGCAGGGAGGGGGCGTAGATGACCATGGACAAAATACGGAGCGAAACTAAGCCGAATGAAGATGATTTATGAGAGGGAAATAAACAAACAAGACTTTGCTGATGCTATCATACTGACCTTTATTTCACCAAAATTCAACATGGATTTTTTTGCTTCCCCAATTATTGTCACTGATTTATTAAAAAAAAAACACTGAGGGGTGGGAGGGGTGAATTTTTCTGGCTTCTGAAGGGAGGCATGCCAGAAAAAGTTTGAGAACCACAGCGATTCTTTTTTCAAGTCATTATGAAAACATACTTCATTTTTGCCGTATTCTGCCCTTAAATCCCTGTAAATCTTACTTACTGGACCTTTAACAATTTTGATTGTCGTTATGTTTCCCTCAGAACATATTTTCTATTGCAAATACACATAATTTCTCAGAGACAGGGCTGAACTATCCGACCTCTTTTGCATGTCTGGGGATCTTGGAAGAGTTCCCCTGAAAATGTTTCATTTTCGATTTTGCACTATTACTTCCTGTTGCATTTCAAACCTTTTTTTAAAATTACCTTTGTATGTTTCATTTATTTATTACAATTTGATTTATATATCTGTATAATAAAATTACATTTTGCCTCATTTTATTTCCTTTGCACATTATATTTATTGATTTTATTAAACTAATCAATTCATTTAATTAAAAGATAGACTACAATCATAGAAATTCTCTTAATTTGGTATGGAAATTGTCAGATTTAAAAGTATTGCTTATCGCTACTTTAATTAAAAAACATTAAGCAAATATTGTTCAAAGCATGGTGTTAAGTTGTAGTATTTCCATACAAGCATACAGGCACTATACAGTATGTGTGTCTATCCACCTTAACACAGCAAGTTCCCCCTGCTGCCAAATAACCCCCAAGCGACAAAATAGCAGTTGTGAGGATCATACAGAGGGGATAAATTGCACCTACTCCCTGGTTTACAAGAGAACATCGGTCAGAGCTGCCCTGGATACATAACCCAGATGAAACCATGCATACACACACACATACACACCCCAAAAACGGAAAAACCTGCAATTTGTCATTTTTTTGGGGGTAGAACTAAAATAAGTATGTCATGACCAGATGTGACATTAATCATGAGTAGAATCCACACTGATTTGGAGAAGGTGAGAGGACAAACCATTGTCTCCACTGTATCACCAGGCGGCAGTGCTGAATACAAATGGAGCTTTTCATTTCATGTGTCAGGGTCTCACACAGTCAGGAGAGACAGCAGTGTAATGTAAGAGTTTTTAGGAGCTCTATCATTATGCTCTGCCTTTTTATTGATTTTTTCTGGCCTCACGTCGTCTTGAATCCCTCTACTACAAATTGCCTTCATATTATTGGGATATAGCCCCAGCACAGGCCACTCCACAATTATTTATTAGATGTGTACTTGGTTCAAATTGCTTTTTGCCGAAAATAAACAATAAGTAGCTCTGATCCCCTTTGATGTTTGAGCTGTAGCCTTTGTGTACCTCAGGCTTTATTCACAAATAAATACATTTAAATCAAATGCTGCGGGTGAGCTATTCCGTATTATGTTTCTTAGCTGTCTCCTGAATAATAGAAATATAGAAAGATCGGGTGCCAATATTTTTGAAGCTAAAAAAAATATTAAACCGTGACATTTGATTTGAGCATCATCAGGTCACTGTATAACAATATCCTTTTCTACAAATACTTTAATGCTGACTGTACTAGGAGGAGGGGATCATGCAATTGTGTGTGTGTGTGTGTGTGTGTGTGTTTTTTTAAAATTTATTTATTTTTTTTATGGCCACTGGCATGTTTTCAGATCATCCCATTCTTGTGAGCACAATATCTCAAGAACACCTTGAGGGAATTTCTTCAAACGGGCTACAAATGTTCACTTGAACTCAAAGATAAACTGCTTAAATTTTGGTGGTCAAAGGTCAAAGGTCAGGGTCACCTTGATTTCATGGCTGTCCCGTTGTCTTGAAGGCATTATCTCAGAAACACGTAGAGGGAATTTCATCAAACTTTGCACAAATGACCACTTGGACTCAAGGATGGACTAATTTGATTTTGGAGGTCAAATATCAAGGTCACTGTGACTTTACTAAACATATTTTTTTAACTCAGCACATGCTGATTATGACAAAATTAGACACAAATGTCTATTAGGATACAATGAGGAGGTGATGACATTTTTGTTCCAAAATGTCAAAGGTCAGCTTCACTGTGACATCATCATAATGTTCAGCTCTCGATCTGTGCTCTGTCCTCCTCTTTAAAAATAGTCATGTTTCTCACTGGAAATTATTCACTGGAATCACAAATGTTTAGTGAGAACTTCCGTTTTGCAAAAAATACACTTTTAATTAATTTAAATTAACTTACAAGTCAATATAATATAGTGGTAAGTTTCATATTAAATTCCTTAAAAGTCTTCACTACATATTTTATATGAGTCTGGACAGACATGGACGTAAACTGCATTTTGACTGGTTGGTGGAGACAAACAACTGTGAGGCAGTAATCATATTTTTTGACTGCTCTGTTTTATAAGACCATCGACAGCTGACTTCTCACTCTTCTTAACCAGCTGCTTGGGGCTGCAAATGATCAACAACTGTTTTGGAAATCGTGTTTCAGCTAGAGACCATGTATGTGGGAGTCATGTTAATGTTGGCAGAACTTTACAAATCTCAGCTGGCTGCATCTGGCAGGTGTGTTGGCATTGCAGTAAGTGCTTCACCATCTGTTGCCTGGCAGGGATCTGCACTCTACTGTGTGCACTCTTCTAGTTAGAGTCTAAGATCTCAGCATGCACTTTGAAATCCCCTCAGGCTTTCTTCACAAATAAATACATTTAAATGAAATGCACTGAATCGAGCGATCCTGTATAAGTATATTGTATTTCTTCGCTATCAACTGAATAATATAAACATATTTCATACATATCATACATATTTTAAAGCCTTTACAATTGATTTGACCATCATCAGGTTGGCATATCACAATTCCTTTTCTCCAAATACTTTAATACTGACTCTATTAGAGTCTAAAATCTCAGCATGCGCTTTGAAATTCCTTCTGTCACAGCAAGATAAGCTGTCGGAAACTTGTGGTTTGAAGGTGTCTGGGTGGGAAGACATTTTGGGGCTTGAGTTTTGCAGGGTGTATTTCAATGTCTGTCTGTCAGTGTGTACTGTATTGATTTGAGGTGTTTATTGATGTGACACTCATTAATAACTTAACCTCATGAGCTGCCAAACAGCAATAGAGATGTGGAAATTTGATGACAGATTCTGCTCTGAATTCATAAACTGTCAAGGCCCAAGCAGGGCTCAGTGAAAGCTTTTCCTTTCCAAGCAATTACACTGAAGTATAACTTGATCTTGGAGAAGAAATCTTTGAATAATTCATCATGGGCAACCGTGTTTGGCTGGTATAGAGAGGATAAATATCTAGTTTTTATACAGTTCATAGATTACCAGTTTGGAACATAAATACAACATGTTATAGGTTGACCAAAGGGTGAGAAATTATTTATGCTGCTCCAGTGTACATTCGTTGGTGCCGCTGGCAATCTATGTTTTCAGTTATTATTTGTTTCTTTTTTCTTTTTACCTCAATTTAATCTCCTTCATTTAATGCTCATTGATTTTTACTGACAATCGAATTAAGCTTTTTCTTTTGCTTGAAACAAAGCTGCCACTGCTGTGTTTTGCTTTGATCATAAAAGTAAATTAACTAAAAAGTAATGTGGTTAAAAACATTGCTGTAGCTAATGAAGAGAAAATTATTTACTTGTATGCTCCCACACACTTCTGGCTTGTGCTCTCACAGTTTTCAGTCAGCATATGAATCCTGCTGAAGTTCAGATATAAAACTGTGGACATGTTTAGTTTTTTCCAGCTTTACCTTTATTGGGCGAAGTTAAAAAAAAAAAAAAAACACATTCCAGTTTTTAGAAGATTTCTTTAAAATTCTTTTAAATAGAGATCCAAAACTCTCTATAGATTACCTTTACTTCCCTGTCCCTCCTCTCTGAGTATATAACGTTACCTTTACTGCTATTTTCATCCAAACACGTCCTAAAACTCACACCCTCATCTTCATCTCTTACCCTCAACCACTGACCTCCGCCCCCTCATCAACACATCACTTCTATCTGTGGGACAGTACCATCCAGAAAAAGTATGTTTATAAAATCATTAAAGGAGAAATATGTAATAGCATTCAGAAATAAGTTCTGCAGTCCAAATAGTGAATTGACGCCATGAACGGTATTAAATAGGTTGAAGCTGGACGCTGAACAGAAGCGCAAGACGAGTGCAACGTTATATTCTGACAAGCGACGATGAGTCCTATACATTGTAAGCTGATCAGCTGTTTATACCTGTCAATGGTCTGTCAGTGTAAAGATAAGCCAGTTATCCTGACAACAAAAGCCCACTGCTCCAAAAATACACACTGGAGTTCAGTGACTGCCTGCCAGACTCCATTAACATATTGCTCAATTTAACTGTCACAAAAATCTGCTCCTTCTAAAAGATTATTAATGATTTCTTATGACCCATAAACAGACACTTATTCATTCAGCAGACATTCTGGATTAATTTGAAACCTAATTAAAATGAAAAGTACAAACTAAAACAGTTATTCTGGCCTTGAATAGCAATTGCAAAGGAGGACACCACGGCTGTAGCACTGTTGTCAAAGAAGCGAGTATCTCAATTTAGCGTGTTTCCTTAATCTCTGATGACATATCATGGTCATTTTATGATAAATATATTTGGCTTTAATTTTAATTCTCATTAATGCAAAACAGGCAAACAAAAACAGTTGTTCTGGTCTGGAATATAAATTTAAAAGGAGAACATGATGCTGTAGAGTTGTTCTATTTCAACTTATTATTTTTCCGTAATCTCTGATGACATTTCATGGTCTTTTTATGATTTAGTACAGTAAAAAAACAAGAACATATTTCTCTTTAACTAACCCCAATAGAAACAACTTAAAAACAACAAGCACAACACAAAAAACAAGTAATATATATCAAAAATAATCATATAAAAACCACAACACTGACATTGGCAGCCACAGTTACCCAACACATCACCAAGATGATATATACAATATGAACTAATGAAGTACAAAAGTTATCCAGGTTTTCTTATCTCAGTGCCTCCTCTATAAGTTCAAGGTGACCATCAGTCTGTGAATTGTGTATTTTGCAGTCTTAGGTTTTACTTTTTAAAAAAAAATGAAAGATGATGTTTATATCATTTATACTGTAGGCAGAACACAGAGGACAGAAACAGAGAGAAGAGAGAGCATCTTTACAGTGCCAACACACACTGGATACGATCTATCGTGGAGCTCTCACTCACCACTGCTCTCTGTATGATTGGATTGGATAGTCTGCCCTGTGCACCTGTCGACTTATACTGGCATATACTTATTTATAAGGCTATTCTCAGACTGCTTCCTTCTATGGATCTACATCCAACACAAAAGTATGGAAAGTTATTGTCTTCACTCCCAGGACTTATTTCTCGAAACTGTCCAAAAAGTCTGTACTGAACTGGAGAAAAGGTGCGTTGCTGCTCCCTCGGCTTGCAATCAGTTTCAAAATCACCCAAATATTCAGGAGCTGGTCTCATAGGATGCTTTTAAAGTGACTCTAAATTAATTGGAAAGAGGGACATCTGGATGTAGATGTTTTGAATGTTGAAGAATGTTTTGAGACCTTATTATTCTGTAATTTGTTCTTTATTTCCATTTTATATTCTTTTATGTTTCTTTTATGTCTGCTGTTATCTGTGCTGCTGCCTGTCTTGGCCAGAACACTCTTGAAACAGAATTTGTTTTTGTTTTTTTTATTTTGTGGCTTTTGTGCCTTTATTACAGAGTACAGCTGAAGAGGGGTCAGGAAATGGTAGAGAGAGGGGACAACACGCAACAAGGGGCCACAGGCTGGAATAAAACCAGGGCCACTGCAGAGGACTGATAGCCTCAGCTCACGGGGTGCAAGCTGTACCATCTGAGAAACTCAATGACTCTTTTACTCCTGGTTATATAAAGATTAGATAAATAAAAATAAACAAAAATAAATAAAATTAATTATTATTGCTGGCTGCACATTAAATGACACTGTCTTTTGTGAAGGTAGCAGCCTTTTGGGGTAGCCAAACTCTTTAAAACTTAATTTAAGTGCTTTTTTAGCAGGAAAAACTTGCTCCAATTGATGGACATGAAATGTCAAAACCTTAGAATTTGTCCTCATTAAAACTAGCAACAACAGGTACTTCCATAAAACTATTTTTCATTATGATTGGAAAGCCATCAGAACAGTTTGATTATACCCTTGTCACATTTTCAGGCAGGTGGTTGAGTAATTTTGAGGGTGTCTTTATGTGCCTGAAAGAGTTCAAAAATATTTATTAAACTGCAAATAATGTTATGTGATGAGGAAAAGGTGTTCAATTAAACACTGAACAGGTTCAATTAAAGATATAATTGCCTTAGGCAACAAAAAAGGCTGACATTAAGGAGAGAAAGACTTGAAATAATGGTACAAAGAGGCAGCGTGAGTATTCAGATAAGGAGGCTCCTCATTTCAGCTGTAATGTGTGGTCAGACTGCAAAACTGTAACTGTCCAGTTTGGGAAGAAAATTGGGGTTCTTGACTGTTCACAGAATACAGAGTAACTTCAGTGTAAAACATATAAGAGTTACTGCGGGTACTAAAATGTGGAACATTTTGAAACGGCAATTGGCTTCTACTATTACGGATTATAGATAGCAGCAATTAAAAGCATTTAATTTAAAGTAAGTAGTAACTAAGTTTGAAAAATTAGCACTAATGGAACTCTTGTGAGGTTAATTTCAGGTATTGACTGAAAAAACGCACAGACTTTGGAAATGGTCTCTTTAAAAGGTATGTGTGTGAAATGGCAAAATGTGAAATGCCTCCACTGTGAAAGCTGAGTATGTGAATACTGATGGCCTCTAAGCTGAGTGTGATTATATAATTAGTATGGCATTCACAAAATACCATAATCACCACCACTTGGAAAGTCTCTATATCATTACAAATTAGGGAATGACTCAGACTTTGGTCAAACAGCAACCACATTAAATTGGGGAGGGTCTCAGAGAGAATTAAAGGGCAGGTCCATTATTTATGTATTTATTTATTTATTTATTGAAGTTGTTATATTATTCTGCAGCTTTCCTGTAGTGTTTCCTATATATTCAAATCCAAACAATCAATTTAAGGCAGAAGGTTTTAGTGTCAAAATGTTATTTTCTCAAGCACTTCTACAACATTTTCTCACATGACCTGATGTAGGTTTCTGCATGACAACGTTGCTACATATAAAATATATAAAGAGTTAGAATTTTGATTTGAAAAAAAAAACAAAAAACAAACACACAAAAGAATGAAGATGAAGTTGCCCATTACATGTTCACTAAATCCCTTAAACTGCAATTGGTTGATCATATTTTATTAATTGTAACTGGCAGCTTTAAATAGAGATGGATGGAGGGCTTCAGTCTTCAGAGAACCAACAAAACATCATTAATGGAAGAACCTGTGTGCTCTAAAGTCAGCTGTTATAGTTAGCATGTTAGGCTAACGAGCTTATTACTCCAGTCACCATTTTTGGTGGCCTGTCCTTGTTTGGAGCCGTCCCTGGAAATTCCCCCATTTTTAACTGTGCATTAAAAACAATTTATAAGACAGACTGGATGGCAGAGCCTACAAGCTGATGTCTCAATCATGTTGTGCTTGGCTTAAAGAGTGTGCTGCTCGCCATAGCAGCTTCATAACACTCTTCTAACTACTTGCTTGCACTTATTTTAAACTGCTCTGAAAGACCTGGGCAGAAGCTAGCAAACGTCTTTTAAAGCTAAGTAGGGGAGGGGGAAAGAAACAAAGATAGAGAGTTTTTGAGATAAAATACAAAAATGAGAAAAGCAATGGGAATCTGTCAACCAAAGTATTGCAGCATCTGTCCTCTCTTTCTTGTTTTATGAGAAATACATTGTGTTGAATCATCTGCACTATAGTTTATTACAATAAAACAATTCCCACGGTCAAGATACATGAGACCAGAATTGTTCCCTTTTTATTTTCACAGAAAATAACATTGGATATTTAAGTGAAATATTGACTGTCAAACTGAAAATGTCTCGGGTTTTTGTTTCCAAAACCTGGTCACCTTAAACTGCAGCAAATAACATCTGTCAGTGAAATCAGACAGCAAAATTGATAGTCATTGGCTATGAATGAGCAGCCTGCTTTTATCTGCCTTTGTCTGAAATCAAGGACCCATTGTTTTATAAATTACTATGTATTTTAAGTGGTATACTTGCCTGGGTAATCATTATAATGTGTTGTACAAGAACAGAAAGTTGGACAACCGTAGCAACAATAACTCAGTAACATCAGCAACTCTTCCCCTGATGGTGTTATGACTATGAGACACCCACTAAGCTACAGGACCACATGACAGGTCGATTTTTGGAGCATCTCTGACTCAGTGAATAAAAATATCTTGAAGCTGTGAACTTAAATATTCCAAGTATTAAAAAAAAAGAAGCTTATAGTATATCTGATGAAAAAGAAACCCATTAAAGTTTGTTTCACCGGGAGCGATGATTTCAATCATCTGACAACCACATTAAATCTCACCGTCTCCTCTCATGGAGCTTGACATTCATTTTAGGAGCCTGTCAAGCATTGTATCCAGCAAATATGTTCACAGAGGATGCCTCAATCACATTCTTCATGGATTAGGCCTCATCTACTATCAGTGATCAGGGATTAGCCGATCTAATCTGGTGTTCAATCACACACAAAGACAGATGGAACGATTAGTTAACTGCACTTGAGCAGGTTTCCACCAATCTTTCCCCAGCTTACAGCTGTGATTTCACTTCACAGTCAAATGTCCATGTTTTCACACAGGTTGCCTCACAAATCCGTGTACACCGCAATGTTATTTCTCCTTGAGTGGCGGGCCACATAGAGCAGGGACCTCCCTCAGGAGATAGAGAGCATTTCATTTCACACTGACACGTTCACCTCTATCCTCACCATCCCGCTGAGGGTTGCCGGGGTTGTCAACCGTGGGGAAATGAAAAAGGAACTCAAGCTTTTGCCAGAGTCAAAACAACGTGAAAACTACATTTGTGACCACAGAGCAAAGCTGGTAACAAAATCGCTTGGATCTCTCCAGTTGGGAAAGTTATTCATGTTGTTGTATTTCAATGTCCCCGCTCTATCTCCCGCTCAGTTTTGCTGCAAAATAGCCTGAGGAATTATATCACCCTCAAGTAAAGGGTAAACACAGGGGGTATAAAGAGACAAGTTTTGCTATATAGGAGGTATAAAACTGTAATGGCTTGTTTCGTTCCCCTTTGTATTTAGATGCAAGGGGTGAACAATATACTGTAGCTTTGTTTGTCTTTGGTCAAGTCAGGGTCAGCCGCCCAATAAAGCACACATGGGGGCTGGGAGCAGTCAAATAAATTGGATTTTATATGCTTGCCGTGAATATAAGCCTCATCCAATCTGGAGACTACTCGGCACTTTTTAGAGCATTCATGATGCCCTCAGGCTTTTCATCTCCGGCAAAGCTTTGGCATATCACTTCTCATTATTTCTTGCTGAATCTTCCAATCTAGCCAATTCGAGGTACAAAACGACACATCCGTTGTTCTCCTGAGGTCGAATTTGCAAAGTACAGCTGGGCAGAAGGAGAAAAAAAAGAAAAAGTCAAAGCATTAGGTGTTGTTTTCCCGAGCTATTTATTCACATCATTTGTTCTTTCCTTATTCGTCTCAACATTCATTCATCTGTTAATGAGCAGGGAGCTGATAGTCCTTTGTCATTCTCGGTACACAAGGTGAGCGCTTTTTTATTCAATTACAGACTTTTTCTATCACATTAGACAGCATATGGCTGTTTGTTTGCATCTGTTTTTAGAAGCTGTTTGTTATACAGTAATCCACTGAAATGTTACTGCCTGAAGAGATATTAGTTGGAGATTTTATTAACCCTGTACTGCCTGGCACATCAAGTACATACCATAAAATTCTTTTGAAAGTTAAGTGTTTATTGGACCCTTTTTTCTATATAATTTACGTCTGTGATCTTTTGATTGTATCGTATTTGACACATCTGGCATTTATGAAAATTAATTTGTCACAATATTTTTTATTTTACTAGCAAAAACAAAAAAAATCTCATTTTAATTGGTTTGGTCCTTTTTTTTTCCAAACAGGAACATTTCTATTTCGCCTTTTGGTAAGAAAAAGCAGCTTGATCAATATATAATCTGAGCTGGTCAAATAACATACAGATTATGATATCCAAGGGATTATTTAAGTGAAAATCAATAAAAAGGACAATTATTAGCAAGTGCTCACTGGCTAATAATTTTTTGCAACATCCAAATAGGGAAGGACACCTTCCTGTACTCTGCTGCCATTCTGTGGAACAAGCTACTTATGAGCATGAAGATGATTAACTCTATAATTAACTTTAAATCCACTTTAGCACTTTATCTGCATCGCATATTGTTCTTATTGTGTAATGCTATTGTATTGGAAATATTTTTTTAATTGATGAACTTGAGACCAGAATTGATTTTTTTTTCATCCGAAATGTATTAAGGAATATTTATGGATTAATACTGATATATATTGTATTGTGATTGTGCTTTTCTTTTAAATGAAATTATGTATGTTTAGAAGGTGCCACCAGCTCTTCAGCTGCTCCTCCAGCACCCGCTACACCCCATTTCATTCCCTATTAACCTTTTGATGATTTATGTATCTGGGGCCTCTCTGGTTGGCCTGGCTGGGCCACATGTATATTAATGATCAATAAACAATTTCAATCAATAAATCCATCAATCAAACATAAGAAGAGCAGATTTTAAACATCTGTTTCCACACTAAATTTATCTTAAGATGACATTTCAATCTTTAGTTAATTAATTTGTCATTGTGGTTGACACGATACAGATTGCACCATGAAATTCAACAGAATACTGACTGAGGACACACATAAATTAGCTAAGTAAATTAATTAGATCTAGATAAATTAACACACATTTCAGCAGAATTGAACAATGCTTTTAGGTGCAGAATATAATCTTTTAAAATTAGCAAAGATTTCCCTGCCAAAAACCAAAAACACATCGTGAAGACAGCCATGTTGGATTTTTGTACTCACAGGCCAGCTGCTGCCTGCAGTGCACTGAAAACCCTGGCCATGTCCATGTCTCAGGTTGCAATCAATAGGTTTTTCAGGAAAGTACTGATCATACTGATGTTGTAGTCAAGTATGATGCAAATGGCATCACAGGTAAATGTCCGCGGACTCTTTGAGAGGAAAGCGCTCTTTTCTGTTGATGAAATTTGTGAAAAAGCAGAACTTACCCCGTTTTTTCAAAAGAACACACAGGGGAGTTCTCATGCATATTTTCATATGATTACCAATTGTTCAGATGCATACAAGCCCATCCAATAATCAAATGGACTTGTTTTAAAAGCACACAGATGGACGTCATTGTTTCTCGTACTGATAAAATACAAAATACTTCTAATGATGTACACAAAGCTACTAATGAGCAGCAGTCATGTCCTTGTTGGTATGCAGAAGGCGACGCAGGTAGTTAGAGTGGAGGCTCTGGAGGTGTGGTAGGTAATCTATTTCTCTGTGCCAGAAGGTCAGACAGATTAAACCCTGCTATGAAGATCCCAGTTTTCTATGACAGCTGTCTGCAGGGGAGCCGCGCAGCTCTAAAACTGAACTCTCAATGAGATGTAAAATTAACTTCCCGTCTTTTGGTGTGAAGGTCATGCTTTTGTACCAAAAAGAACAGCCGCTTGATGCTCCCTCATCGTAACCGATGCATTTTTCGAGGTCCATGTTCAAAAGGGGTGAGACTGAAGCCAAAAGACTGAGTGAATTGTGAAACCAGTCGACGGGGCAGTGCACATTTGCATGCCACAATCATCAAGGATTAGATCTAGTTCAAGCTACTGTGAAATTTAGAGTTTTGGTTATCATTTCAATCTAAAATAAATGACATCTCTTTAAAAAAAAAAAGAATTTCAGAGCACTGCATTCTACCAGACTCACCCTGAGCTCTATTATGAAAGAGATATCTTTCGGTGTCTGGTATTGAATGAGAAAAATCACCCTTTGGTGATAATATTTTCTCTCCCTCATTTCACTCAGTGCACATGCTGTATTTAAACTTAACCCCTCTTATCGCTCTCATTTTTCATTGGAATAATCACAGATATAACTCAGTTCCATTTACATTATTACTACTATTAATATTATTTTGTTCTGATGGTTTTGAAAGTGTAGATTTGGTCCCTTTCATTGAAATAACATTATCTATGTAATAATGATATTCAAGACCACCGTTTTGACCTTAGCTGGTCAGTAATTCCGCCTTAAACTTGACACTTCCTTTAAAAAAGGGCTCAATATTAAGCGATTATCTTTAATGACCTCAGTTGTTATTTGGAATACCTTAAAAGGTCACATCTCTCTAGGTGTCAACAATTAATTCTCAACAAATTAAATTTGTTGGTGACATTTAAGCAATTTCATTCCACAAGATGTTATTTTCAACACATAAACTAAAGACATGTTTTGTAATGTTTAAATAAAATAAGAAATCTGCATTGTTTTTAATGTACATCATTTACAACTTAAGGTGCGTGCTGGAAAATATCTACATTGATATCAGCTTTGACTTCATTGCAATGATTTGCATACAAATTTCTGCACTGTGAATTTCTATATTTTATGATGCCTTTTTATTTTGAAAGAAACCTGAAGTCAAATCAGTTTAAGTCTATATTGAGAATATTTTCACCACTTTACTTTGCCATCAGACAGCCTTTTCTGATGGGAAACTGCCATCACATAAGCCAAATATCACTCTCTCCAAAGCCACTTGACTCATTTGGCAAAAACAGTCATTTTCTTGCAGAACACAGGAGTTTCTCGTATACCGCCTTGTTTAGTTAGTACATTAATTTGTTTCCTATTCCAGTTCCCCTACTACTTCTCCAAACCAAGGACATGTCGATCACCATCTATTGTAGGCAATACACTGACTATGGATAAGAACCTTATACAGCTCCACATTAAAACATCTGAACTCTTCCCTCAAGAAGAAACTAAACCTTTTTTGGTAACGCTTTATATTAAGGTCCTTGTAATAAGCATTTATTAATAGGTAATAAGGCCCTTATAAGTGTGTATAAGATGCTTATTAACATTAGTATGCCTTTATAAGACTATATAATGTATTAATAGTCTCATTATATTATGTTAATAACAGACTATAACAGATTTATAATAACTTATAAGAAACTTGTTAACTTGTTTGTTGATGCTTAAGAACATTAATAAAATCCTCATGAGCATCTTATAATTGTTCATAATAACATTATAAACACATATATTGATGCAACTTTGTCCTTGTCCTGCCTTTATTAATCTTTTTTGTTTGATTTATTAACATTAATATATACTTAATTGCTCATCTATTATAAGTTAACTATGCGCTTGTTAGCAGTTAACTATGCTTTTTGCAGCTACCGGATCTAAAGCGAGAACAGTGCCTTATAGAAGTCTAATAAATCTTCTATTATGCATTATTATGCTTTTAAGAATATTTTATTGCTGCTTTATCAAAATAAAATGTGCTTTATTATGCCCTCATTATCAGTTAACTATGCGCTTGTTAACAGTTAACTATGCTTTTTGCAGCTACCAGATCTAAAGCGAGAACAGTGCCTTATAGAAGTCTAATAAATCTTCTATTATGCATTTATTTATGGCTAATGATCTGGAACAAAGAATAGATGTGGTCCCTCTTCTTTGTCATCTTCATCTTCTTGTGACAGATGCGACATTTGATTTTTTTCATTAGGAGTTTTTTTTCCTGAAGGAATTTAATTAGCTAGAGGAGTCGTTGTGATACGGAAGATGACCCTTCTGGTAAGTTTAACTGCAGCTAACTAGTTATGTTAGTTAGTGCACATTCAAACGCGCAGCTAGCTAGCCAAAGCTAGTAACGTTAGCTATTGGGCTTTATTAATGTCGCTGCCGACAGAAGTGCAGCAGCAGCAGTCTTGAGTTGGTCGCTCCTCTGTGTATTAGTGAGGGGTCGTCTTCTGTCGGCAGCGACATTAATAAAGCCCAATAGCTAACGTTACTAGCTTTGGGTAGCTAGCTGCACGTTTGAATGTGCACTAACTAACATAGTTAGCTGCAGTTAAACTTACCAGAAGGGTCATCCTCCGTATCACAACGACTCCTCTTGTCGGCAGTATCTTTTCGAGGTCCAGATTGGGTTTGTACTCTCCTTGGGGGTGAAAATGTTGGGGTCACTCCCTCCATTTTGCACGCGGGATCAGCAGGACGATCACGCTGATCGTGTGGCTCAGCCGCTTGCTTAAACCGGAAGTGCCGCTATTACAGTCTGCCTTCAAAATAAAAGCTCGTGAAAAGCGCACGAAGACAGCTCCGGATTTAGACTGAAAAGAAGCAGAAAAAGAAGCGGCCCGCGAAAAGCAAAGGAAGAGGAGGAAAAAAAGACCAGGATGACACTGCAAAACAAAATCAGAAAAACTTTGAAGCTAATTAAATTCCTTCAGGAAAAAAAACTCCTAATGAAAAAAATCAAATGTCGCATCTG